>CAUYPK010084930.1:0-17629 GCA_963574355.1 Loris lydekkerianus | reverse complement strand
TTCGATCCTATAATTCCTCTTCTAGGTTTATACCCAGAAGACCAAAAGTCACAATATAACAAAGACATCTGTACCAGAATGTTTATTGCAGCCCAATTCATAATTGCTAAGTCATGGAAGAAGCCCAAGTGTCCATCGACTCATGAATGGACTAGCAAACTGTGGTACATGTATACCATGGAATACTATGCAGCCTTAAAGAAAGATGGAGACTTTACCTCTTTCATGTTTACATGGATGGAGCTCGAACATATTCTCCTTAGCAAAGTATTCCAGGAATGGAAGAAAAAGTATCCAATGTACTCAGCCCTACTATGAAGCTAAACTATAGCTTTCACATGAAGGTTATAACCCAACTATACCACAAAGACTATGAGGAAAGGACCAAGGAAGGGGAAGGGAGGGGGGAGGTTTGGGTGGAGGGAGGGTAATGGGTTGGGCCACATCTATGGTGCATATTTTTATCTATAATAAAATAAAAAAAAAACTACATATTTATTACAAAAGTTCTATGGACACATGGTTACCAAAAAAAAAAAAAAAAAAAAAATCAAAACAGTACAGTAGTTCCATAGGAGTATCTGGCACAATCTTTTAAACAAACCAAGTGGGATTTTGATGTATAAACTTTTCAATCTATTATTGTTTTTCAGCCCTGGAGACATTGGAGATGTTTACATATCAAGTCTGGGAGGGAACCCTAATTTTTAATAAAGGATATTGTGATGGACTTGCTTGTCATCACTGATAGACATTTAGACAGTTCTCATATTTTCAGTTACAGGACAATGCTGCAATAAATATCTTTGTGTATGAAACCTTGACAAAACTACCAATACCAGGCACTTTTCCAGGAAAGATTCAGAACTAAACTCATGGGGCTTGAGGTTTCTTTCAAGGATCCCCTTTTTGGAACCCACACTGGATAACTCGGAAAAAAGGGCTCTTTCCAGAGAAAGTGACTACACTGTTTCAATGACTGGATTCGTGCAGTTTTCTGTGTAGCTTGCAGATTTGAGCAGATCTCTGGGCTCTTGTGTAGCTGGGTGTGTGTGGGGCAGGCAGGGTAGACAAGGCAGGCCAAGGAGCCCTAAGTGCTTGGCCAGGGAACTCAGGTGGGCAAATCTATGCTTAATCTACTTTCTTAATTTCCCTAGACTAACGGTTGGCCATATGATGGCACACAGGACACACACAGAGTACTATTATTAAATTATATATGCTTATTATTGCTATTAAGAAAAGTTGGAAAATACAAAACATTTTTGAAAAGAAAGTATGAATTATCTTCAGTCCTGTCACCCAGGAATTTGCAGTTAATAGTCTGGTGTGTTTCCTCATTATCTGTGAGGTGTGGGCAATAGAGCTCAGGCTGTCTGGGTGCTAATTATGCTATTTATTAGATATGTGACCTTGGTCAGGTGATTTTTTTTTTTTAAATTGAGGTGAAATTCATAAAAATACAAGGATACTATCAACCTTTTTTATATGTATACTCCAGGGGAATACAGTGTTGTACAACCACCATCTTTGTTTAGTTATGAAACATTTCATTACCTGTACCCACAAAGCAGTCACTCCCTATCCCCTGCCACTTCCAACCTTTGGCAATCAACAGTCTTCTTTCTGTGTCTGTGGATTTTCCTATTTGGATATTTCATGTAAATGGAATCATACGTGGTCTTTTGTGAATGGCTTCTTTCACTCAGCATAATGTTTTGAGGTTCACCCATATCACTGCATGTGGTGGTACTTCATTCATTTTTATGGCTGAATAACACCCCATTGTATGGGTGTACCTCATTTTGTTTATCCATTCATCTGTTTGGGTTGTTTCCACCTTTTGACTATTGTGAGTAAGCTGCTGTGCATATTCTCGTACAAGTTTTTGTTGGAACACTCTTTCATTTTGGGGGGTTATATAAATAGAAGTGGAATTTCTGGGTCATATTCTGTGTCTGTAATACTATGCTGGTCTATTCGATGGTGGTAATTATATGTTTAACTCGGTGAAGAATTGCCAAACTATTTCCCACAGCTTCTACACTACAATGCTGATCACGAGTGATGTGCAGTGTTCCATCATCTTTTATCCTTACGACCACTTGTTATTTTCCCTTAAAAAAATACTGTAGCCGTCTAATGGGTGTAAAGTAGTGTCTCATTGTGTTTTTGATTTATATCTCCCTGATGACTAAAGTTGTTAAACATCTTTTCACGTACTTATTTGCCATTTGTATATTTTCTTTGGAGTAAGGTCTGTGCAAGTTCTTCGCTCATGTTTTAAATTGGTTATTTGTCTTTGTTGTTGAGTTGTAAGAGCTCTTTATATATTCTGGACATGAGGCCATTATCAAATATGTAATTTAAAAATATTTTCTCCTATTCTTGAATAGCTTCTTAGCCCTCATCTGGTTGCTTCAATTTCCTCATGTAAAGATAGCAATATCTACATTTTAGAGAAATTGTGAGGATTCAATGAAAAGGCTAATTTGAAGAATTTAGCATAGTGCCTGAAATATAGAAATTGCTCAAGAAATATCAGTCATTGTTGTGAATATATAGGTATCATTTTTAAACAAATTGAGCTCAGAGTCTTCAAGCTGTGATATTATGGGCATGTTCCCATGGCACTATATGTCCTTTGACAATTTCATGGTTTTCAATGATGGTCTGGTATTCCATCTTTAGAATGAGACATAATACATTTGAATAATCCTCTAGTGCTGAGTGCTTAGGTTCTCCCCTCACCATTTAAATTCTTAGAAGTTATCAGTGCTTTAGTTTTTTCCCACTAGTTTGATTCTGGGCTGGATAAGTGACATACAAAATTAGCCAATTAATAATTTTATTGTATTGTATTATTATTATTATTATTCTTTGAGACAGAGTCTCAGTGTCACCCTGGGTGAGTGACACCCTTATTATTATTTGAGACAGAGTCTCACTGTCAACCTGGGTAGAGTGCTGTGATGTCACAGCACTCAAACTCTTAGGCTTGAGAGATCCTTTTGCCTCAGCCTCCCAAGTAGCTGAGACTACAGGCATGCACCACTATGCCTGGTTAGTTTTTCTATTTTTTCAGTAGAGACAGGGTCTTGCTCTTACTCAGGCTGGTCTCAAACTCCTGAGTTCAGGTGATCAACTCATCTTGGCCTTCCAGAGTGCTAGGATTCCAAGCATAAGCCACCACACCAAGCCAATTAATGATTTTAAATATAAAACAGTGAACACTTTCGATGAGAAAATAGAACTTTTTCAAAGATGTGGACATTTTGCATGGACATATTCACATATATTATACACACACACACAGAGAGATTCAGCCACCGGGAAAACATCAGTCATTCTCATTCCTCTGAGTTCATGCCCTTGCTTTGAATGCAAACTGGATTCAGTAACTTGCTTCTAATGTATTGAATAAGGTAGGAGGACCAGGTAGCCTGGCACCATTGCACCGGAGGAACACATGTGCACATTCACACAGTGGCCAGATGTCCTGGGTGATTGCTAGTTGATCTAAATGACTGGAAAAAGAATGAAGTGTGACATTTTCTTTTAGTTACTGCTTTTTTAACACCTGGAACATATAAAGGTAAGCTGTGTTGCTTATATTTACAAATTTGAGGACATAAGCACTGCCAAGCACCCTGGTTCTCTATCAGACATCACTTTATTCCGTGGATGCATTCCTAGAACACTGAAGGAGTGAATATAACCAACCACATTTTAGTAAATGACATTGTGCTTAATGTTTCTAGGTCTGAAAGCCAAAAGAAGCTGCCAGTGAACTTTTTTGTACCTGAAATAAATTTGGTAAATAAAGAGGCATTTCCTAATTTGTCAAGATTAGAATTTTAATATACAGTTGACCATTGAACAAAATTAGTTTGAATTATGTGGGTCCACTTATATGTGTGGGTTTATTTCAAAAGCCTATGCAGAGGGCCACCTTTTCATATCACAGGTTCTGCAATGGGACTTGACTCTGTGTGGATTTTGGTATCTGTGAGGGTCCTAGAAAAATCTCTGTGAATAATGAGGGACAACTATATTGTTTTCTTTAGCTTTATTCCTACTGCCATTTTTATTATCATTAATACAGCTTTTTTGTGTGTGTGCATTTTAAGACAAATATTCTTTTATTTCTGTTAAACTGAATATACAATTGTTCCCTAGGCAACCAACTTTTGCTTATAACTACAATTAAATTTCACATTAACAAAATACAGATGGTGAAAAGACACTTTGATTGTGAAGATCTAATTACAATAAATAAAATAATTTATACAGGTTTTTTTTGTGTGTGTGTGGATTTTCTATCATGAACATTTTTCATGTTCATTAAAAGCTCTAGTGGCTAGTTTTGGCTTAACCCTTTTCTAGAATAGGAATGACTCTTGATTTGTTTCCTTTTGTTACAGAAGGAAGTTTTGTTTTGTTTTTTGAAATTGCCTGGAGAGAAAGTATAGTACCTGCCAGTTAATGCACTAAATGAAAGTCAAATTCTTAATACCTCCAACTTTTTCTAGTAATTATATATTGCAAAACATGTAATAAATGCTCATAGTATCAAAGATAGGCAACATTATCTCCCTGTCCATTTAGTTTAATTTTACTTCCAAGTGCTAACTTTGTAAACTGTTGACAATAGTTTCTGATGGGATGAAAATTGCTTAGCTTCTGGTGGGTTTTGTTACTATGCTTATCCATATTCTGTTTAAAGCAGTAAAAAAACCTGTAGTGAATGTTAACTTTAAAAAAAAAAAATAAATCATACCTGTGTACATTAAAGCAATCATGGGGCACAATGTGCTGGTTTTATAAAAATTTGAAATATTTTCATCGAAATGGTTAACATAGCCTTCGTGGCATTTTCTTAATTATGTTCATTCATAATGGCTAAGTCATGGAAGAAGCCCAAGTGACCATCACGAATGGATTAATAAATTGTGGTGTATGTACACCATGGAATATTATGCAGCCTTAAAGAAAGGTGGAGACTTTACCTCTTTCATGTTTACATGGATGGAGCTGGAAAATATTCTTCTTAACAAAGTATCTCAAGAATGGAAGAAAAAGTATCCAATGTACTCAACCCTACTATGAAACTAATTTATAGCTTTCATATGAAAGCTACAACCCTATTACAGCACAAGAATGTTAACTCTTTTAATGCTTTCCTCTTTATCCTGCCTAAATCAGCTCCCACTGCCAACAATGGGTTATCAGAAGTAACCCCAACATCCTACATCACTGTATTTGTATGCTGGTCAAATCTCAAAGTAATGGTGTTTAATTTTGAAGGTCACTGGTAGACCTATTGATATGACTTCTTTAAATTACTACCCGGCCTACCTGAGACTGGCATTTAGAGATGAAAAGTACTGTTTTGAAACCAGAGCAGTTAAAACTACAGTGACTTCAAACTTTTCTCAGTAGCTGAAGTGAATGAAATTGCCTACTAACAAATAAAACTTAGCATAGGGTTCTACACAGTTCAATTCAATCTCCCATAGTCCACTCAACTACACACTGTCGTAGAACTGGACCTCGGATGACATATTGAAAGGAGATAAAAAGTCATAGCAGCAACAATGTGTGTCGCTTAAGCACCATAACTATTTCAAATGGTAAATTAAACCTCCTGAGGCTGAGTTGTTCCTACTTCCTTAAAGATGTTGTGATTAACCATGTGGCTTCTTTGCTTGAACTGCCTATATAGCTTTAATGAATAAAATCATAGGCCTCAAGCAAATTTCCATAAATGTAAGGTTCCAATAATAGTAAAAAAAAAAAAAAGGGCATGGGCAGAAATAAGATCCTGACATCACAGGTCTTCTCTTAAGGAGAAAAACTCAGGTTATCAACAGGTACCCCACCCCAAAGTTGTAAAGGAAATTTTGTGGGGCCTGGATATATGAAAAATCTTGTAGAGTTTGACTTCTTGAACTGAATTCTCCCACTGCAGACAAGGTACAGAACCCCAAGATATCAAGGTACCTGTGGGACCCTGTACTTCCAGTGGGATAAAGTCTTATTCCATAAAAAAAAAAAAAATGACTAGAATAGGGCAACAGATGTCATGGCATTATGGTTTTAACTCATCATGTATAATACAATACATTGTAATTCTTCCATCAACAAGCCAATTTCAGGATTTACAAAAGTTTATTTGCAGTAAAGATGGTGGGAACACTTGAAGTGATATAGGCTTAAAGTTGTTTGATGCTTTGCTTGTATATACATTGACCAGTGGTTCTTTTTTTTTTTTTTTTTTTTTTTGAGACAGTCTCATTTTGTCACCCTTGGTAGAGTGCTATGGCATCACAGCTCACAGCAACCTCCAGCTCTTGGTCTTAGGCAATTCTCTTGCCTCAGCCTCCCAAGTAGCTGGGACTCTGGGACTACAGGCACCGGTTACAACACCCGGCTATTTTTTGTTGTTGTTGTTGTTGTTGTTGTTGTTGTTGCAGTTTGGCCGGGGCTGGGTTTGAACCTGCCACCCTTGGTATATGGGGCTGGCATCCTACTCGTTAAGCCACAGGTGCCGCCCCGACCAGTGGTTCTTAAACCTTAACTTCATCAAATTTACCTGGAGGGCTTGCTCTAACACAGATGTCTGGGCCTTACGGAGTTTTTTGATTCAGTAGTCTTGAGTGGGGTCTGAGAATTTGTATTTCTAGCAAGTTCCCAGGTGATACTGATCAGGAATCACACTGAGAACTAGTGGCATAGACCAAGTCTGAAAGAAACCCTCAGCAGAGGTGGGGAGGCATGAGGGGGCCACAGTAGGTACACCGTACACCCTTGATTTCACTGTACTACCCTTATGTAGTTTATTACATGCATGTAATCATCAAATAGTGTACCTAAAGTTCATGTTTCCCAACACAACGGAGAAAGATTTTGTTGTTTGCAGCCTTGGCTAGCTTTTTGATGGAAACACTTTGAGGGACCCTACACCAGACTACCGAGCTAAGATGCTTCCAAATTCCTGATCCACAGAAACTATGAGATAATAAATAGAAGTGGCTTAAGCCACAAAAGTTTGAAATAATTTTTAACTTACCAATAGATAAATAATAAAAGAACTTAATCTTTATAAGTTTCAGTTTCCTCATGTGTAAAATGGGCTAATATTACTGTGATTCCCTAGTGTTATTATAAAGTTTAGCTGAGATAGTACACTTAAAACCTTAGGATGGTGCCTGGCACATAGTAAACTGCTCAGCAAATTATGGTTATTGTCATTTGTGCTCATCTGAACTACTGGTTGGTGATTCCCTTCTCATCAGATGGATGTCATCAAAAGCAGGGCACAGAACTAAATTCTCCACCCAGGGAGTGACACATTTGTCTCTAACCTATGGCCACTGGCTTCTGAGTTCTGTCCTTTTCTCTACATACCTGGAGAAAGCAATCAATTTCCTTTTCCTGCTATTTTGAGCCTTATGTGGAAAGACTTGGAAATCCCCACACTCTACACAAATGTAGCTGGAAAAGGAGGGAACTCACTCTTTCCTTTCACTGCTCCTATAATTGTCCCACCACCCAATAAGCCCATTTTGTCCTTGTGAGTTTTCCCTAAAGGACTTTAAAGTCATTGCTTAAAGAATTAAGCTAGCTTTTTTAACTGTCAGGCATTAAAATATCTCAGCCCTCCTTCTTCTTATGGCTGGGATTTGTGATGGCTTAGATTTAAATGATCTCCACAAGGTATTTATTTTCAGTTTAATAGTCTACCCCAGGTCTGACTTTTCAAGTCATTTCCTTGCCAGATACAGAAACAGTGTCAAAAATTTGACATGAGTTGGGTTATGACTGAGCTAGAAGATGCTGGTATGCTGATGATATGCCTTGGAATAAACAGCAGGGAGAAAAGTGACTGGTTCAGAAGCAGCCCATGTGGTGTGCCTGGACCTCACAAGAATGGAAGTCTTGGTTCCAGGCCCTGTAAATATGTCTGTGGAACTGGGGTCAAGGGATCATGACAGAGAGCCAGAAGTCAACTCCAGAGCTGGTGACACAGCCTCAGGAGCTCATTTTGGACCCTGAGTCTGCATTGGGTGAGTATTGACGGATTTAAGTCATTTTCTTTCCATCAGAAAGAGAGTCTCGAAAAATATAGCTGACTTTGGCTCACCAGTGTTGGGGGGCACAGTAGACTCACTGAGCTGAGCTAAGGAGGTTAGAGGCAAGAAAATAAGAGAGGGATTTTATTAGTTAAGACAAGTTTGTTTGCAAATGGCAAAAACTCAACTTATAGTAATTTAAGCAGAAGAAAAAATGTATTAGACAGAAATGAAAAGTTCAGGGTAGGTCACTACCTTCAGACATGGCTTGATCCAGCTCCTGGCAACAGGACATTATTTCTTCAATTCTCAGCCTTGACTCCTTTTGCTTTGTTCTCTTTAACAGGCAGGCTCTCCTCCTGTGGCAATAAAAAGGGCCAGCAATGGTTCCAGGGTTCCACCCTACTATCCCCGTAAGACCAGGGAGAGAAAGCCCCCTTTACCTAATGTCCCAACTAAAGCTACAAAATTTGACCCTGAGCCTTTAGGGGTGAATCTTATGCCAATTCATGGTGGGAGGTAGAAGGGCTGCCCCACCAGGACCTCATGTCCTGAGAGGGACAGATGTGTGGCTTCTGGAAGGGGAATAGCTGTTGAAAGGCAGCATATGCCTACTGCAGTTTGCTGGCTGCTACCTTGGAGAATACAGCAGTATCATCCCGTTTTCTGCGGTTTCACTCTCCATGGTTTCAGTTACCCGTGGTTAATTGCAGTCCAAAAATATTACATGGAAAATTCCAAAAAGAATTCATAAGTTTTAAATTGTGTGTCACTTTGAGCAGTCTAATGAAATCTCAAGCCGTCCTGCTTCATTCCCCACCAGATGGGAATCCCCCCTTTGTCCAGCACCTCCACACTGTAGACCAGTGTTTTTCAACTTTTTAATCTCACGGCACAGTTGAATCTATAGTTAAACTTTCTCAGCACACTTAAATTATGTTGATCAAAAAAACAAAAAAAAGTAAAGAATATACTTACTGTGCTTTGATGCCTTTTGAAAATAAGTTAATTAATGGTCTTTAAAATTTTTCACAGCACACCTAAGATCCTCTCATGGCACCAGTGTGCCTCAGCACATTGGTTGACAATCACTGCTGTAGAGCCCCCGTGAGTCACTAAGTAGCCATCTCAGTGACCAGATCGACTATCATGGTATGACAGTGCTTGTGTTCAAGTAACCTTTGTTTTACTTAATAACAGCCCTCAAAGGGCTGGAGGAAGTGATGCTGGCATTTGTTATCATTGTTCTATATTATTACTAGCTATTATTGGTAATATCTTACTGTATATAATTTATAAGTTAAAATTTATTGTAGGTATATATGTGTAGGGAAAAATACTGTCTGTGTTCAGTACCATTTGTGGTTTTAGGGCTCCACTGGGGGTCTTGGAATGTGTAAGGGAGGACAACAGAGGCACAGATACTCATTTAGCAATAACACAATTTTGACCACTGAGGGGGAAAAAGGGCTGGTTTTCTTTTTTTTTGGAGGGGGACAGAGTCTTACTACATCACCCTTGGTGGAGTGCCATGGCATCACAGCTCACAGCACCCTCAAACTCTTGGGCTTAAGCGATTCTCTTGCTTCAGCCTCCCAAGTAGGTGAGACTACAGGTGCCTGCCACAACACCAGGCTATTTTTTTTGTTGTTGCAGTTGTTGTTGTTTAGCTGGCCCAGGCCAGGTTCGATCCTGCCACCCTTGGTGCATGTGGCTGGCACCATAACCACTGTGCTACGGTGCCGAGCCAAAAAAGGGCTGTTTTTGAATTTGGAAACCAAATCACCATCTATTATCCTGCTGGTCAGCACAGGATTAAATCCTACATATATGTTAAATTGGGATGTAGGGCTTTTAACCTAGAATCTACAGACTTTTCCTGAACAAGGATTTGTGACCTTAGATGAGGAAAGAGTAAAATATTTATTTTCATTAACCTCTAACGGAGGGGTTCCAGTTGATTTTTACACGCTTATGTTCCACTATCACCCTCAATCTGCCTCAGTGGTCCTGAACTGGGGGCAGTTTTGTCTCCTGGGGAAACATCTGGCATGACTAGAGACATTTTTGTCAGAAGTGGGGGGGGGGAGAGATAGGGGCTACTGGGATCTAGAGGGAGTACTGTTCAACACCCCCCAATGCACAAGGCAGCCTCCCACCAAAAAGAATGACCTGATCCCACATGTCAGTGCTGCCAAGGTTAGGAAACTCTGATCTACCCTATACCCCAGTGTTTACAAAAATGGGGGACATTATTTTATTGTTTTTTTGTACGAAAGTTTTTATTTTTAATAAAGTTAAATTCATTTTTCATTATTGTTGATGCTTTTTTCCTTTTTAAAATTTTTGTTTAAAAAAGTGTCAGATTAATGTGAGGGTTCAGAGCTTTAGGTTATATAATTTATACATGTAAGGTTAAATTCCTGGTTGTGGCTGTGTCCTACACCAAGGGAGTGTGCCATATATTCCTGTCTTTTTTTAATTATTATTAAATCATAGCTGTGTACATTAATGCAATCATGGGGCACCATACACTGGTTTTATAGACCGCTTGACACATTTTCATCACATATATTCCTGTATTGTAGTCACTGGCTGTGAATCCCCTGCCCCATTCCCTCCTTCTTGAATTTAATTGAGTTTTTCTCTCATGTTGGTCTGTGATTTTTAATCTCGTTTCATATTGGTTTTGAGTATATGTAATGCTTGTTTTTCCAATCTTGTGATACTTTGCCTAAGAGAATGTTCTCCAAATCCATCCAGGTTGTTATAAAGGATGCAAAATCTCCATCAATTTTATGGCCAAATAGTATTCCACAGTATACACAGATGGCAGTTTATTAAACCACTTGTGTGCTGATGGACACAATCTCTGTGGCTATGAACTGAGCTGCTTGGACATTCTAGTGCAAATGGGAGATCATGTTAAGTAGAAGCAGAAAAGGTAGCCCACTGAATAACGTCACATCCTTCTGGTGTAAAATATATAGCCACTATGAAAAATAGCTTGGTAGTTTCTTATAAAACTAAACATGCATTCACTACACAACCCAGCCATTGCACTGCTGGGCATTTATCCCAGAGAAATGAAAAATTATGTTCACACAAAAACCCTAGACAATAATGTTTACAGTAGTTATATTCAGAATAGCGAAACTAGAAACAACCCAGATGTCCTTCAATGACTGAATTGCTACTCAGCAAGGAAGAAAAGGAATGAACCACTGACACATTTAAGAATCTGGATGACTCTCTAGAAGACTTTGCTGAGTGAAAAAAATCCAATTCCTAAGGTTACATACTGCACGATTCCATTTATATAACATATAGGTAGAAATGGAGACTAGATTAATGGTTCCCAAGAGTTGGGGGGGGGGGTAGGAAGTAAGTGGGCATGACAGTAAAAGAGCACTGAGAGGGATCCTCGTTGTGACGGAACGTTCTGTATCTTGACTGTATTAATGTCGACATCCTGGCTATGCTACTGCACTACAGTTTTGTAGTATGTTAACACTGGAGGAAACTAGGTAAATGGTACATGGGCTCTTTCAGTATTGCTTCTTAACTTCAAAATGAAAAGTTTAATTAAAACACGAATAAAGAGTTTTAAATAAATAAATAGAATTACAAAGCAAAAGAATTATTCTTCTTGCCAATTTTACTTAATCCTTGTGATTATTTCAAGAGAAGTCTCTGTCTTTAGGGCTGGTCAAGGAGACAGTATCTCATGGGCTCTGCATAATCTTCCTGATTATGCCAAGAATGTAAGATTCTGATCACTCTTCATTCAGACCATTTCTGAGGGTTGTGTTTGTAGCTAGCAACCTTAGAGAATGACATAATATCTCCTTCCCAGGCAAACAGCAGGGTTACTTACTGCCTGCTAGAAAAGTGGTGGATTCTCCAACCTCAAGTGTTCTTTACCCCCAGTGCTAATTCACTGAGTATGTAGGATTCATTCTTCTAGGCCCATTGGTGAAATCCCTGTGAGGCCAAGTACAAGAGCAACCAATACAGAAATAATGTCCATACTGCTTGTTATGATATGTGTCATCTTATATCTGACCCAGGAGTCTTGTGTCTTCCAGCTTCCATGAAACAGTAGCACAAAATCAAATCCAGACAGAAATATCTCAAACACCAGTCTCCTTTTTTAAAATAACAAGAATTGGGTTCAGAGCCTTCAGTGGCAATAGTATCTACTGATATTGTTTTGTTTTCATGCTTTTAATTTTTTCAGTTATCTAACCAGTGTCAACCTTCACAGGATTATACAGCTTTCTTAAAGAAATTTAAGTACAAAAATTTAATGAGACAAAAAATTAAATAAGTAATAACACAGTTGTAAATGAAGATGGTAATGGTATGATAATTCAAATCAATAAACATTGGTATATTTCAATCAAACTAAATTACTAATTGAGGCCTGTATATACCTCATTTCACAGACCAGGATCCAATAACTGAAACTTATTTTCACAGGGAGTCCTGGTATCCAGTCTCACTCCCAACAAAAGAAATCTTCACAGAAGTCTGATCTCCTGTACTTCCAACCCCTCACTAGGGTAACATGAGGAAACACTGTGAATAAAATATAGCTTCATAGAAAGCTTTATCTGAAAGAATTAATGTTTTAAACTTCATGAATATGGGTATAGTGCGATAGCTAATGCCTGTAATCCCAGCACTCTGGGAGGCCAAAGTAGAATGATTGCTTGAGGCCAAGAGTTTGAGACCAGTCTGAGCAACATAGAGAGACCCCCATCCCTAAAAAACAACAAAAAATTAGTCAAGCATGGTGGCAGGTACCTATAATCCCAGAGTGAGGTTGCAGTGAGCTATGATGATACCACTGCACTCTAGCCTGGGAAAAAGATCAAGACCCTGTCTTAAAATTTTTTTTTTTAAATAAAATTTATGAGGTTTATGAGTAGGATCCTCTCATAGCTTCGTAAATAGCTAAATTTGCCTGGGAAAGCTCTTGGTAACATAATTTCAAATATCCAGTAAGATAAATCCCTCCCCTCTGGAAATTTCCACAGAATTTTATCTGTACCTGTCTTAGGTCAATATTTTCTGCAATTCTCTTTCAAAATACATACTTTATCCTATCTCCCCAAATTGTAAGGCTACTCAAAGCTGGCTTCCTGTCACTAGGCTCTTCAAACAAGTCAGGGTGATAGTTGTTAGGGAACCCGTTCGTGGTGGCCTGGAGGGGCTTACACCACTCAGACACTTTTGGTGTGACAGCAAATTAGTGCAACTTCTATGGAAAACAGTATGAAGATACCTCAAAGAACTAAAAGTAGACCTACCATTTGGTCCAGCAATCACACTACTGGGTATTTACCCAAAGACGTCATTTTATCAATAAGACACCTTCACTCAAATGCTTATTGCAGCACAATTCATAATTACAAAGGTCTGGAATCAACCCAAGTGCCCAAGAGCACATTAACAAAATGTGGTCTATGTATACCATGGAGTACTATTCATCCATAAAAGGTCAAATTAATGCCTTTTGCAGCAATTTGGAAGGGACTGGAAATGATTACCCTAAGATTATGTTATTCAATCTTCATAACCATAAGCAAGATTCAAGGTTGGTCCTCTTATTACTGTCCTGGTGTAGGCAAGGATAGTCATGACCCAGAGAGGTTAAGCCTCAGGTTAGCATGAATTAGGGCTGGTAGGCATTCTCCTGCTGACACGGACCTCAGAGTCTGCTGATGTCTTCCCAGGCCATTCCTAAAACCACAAATGGCTCCTTTGTACCCCCATTTTGGGTTTAAAAAAAATCACTTCAAATCTGAGTTGCATCGTATTTGAGCTGGAGTCTTGATATCACCACTTACCTTAGTGTGACCCTTGGCCAAGACCCCTCGACTTCCTGAGTCTGGGTTTCCTCAGCTGTGTAGCAGGGGCAGTGATTCCATCTTCACCGGCTTGGAACAGAGCTCTGGGCTGGGCTGAGATGGCACCGGCTGCTCATCTGAGCCCAGGGGGCTGGGGTTGGGGAGACTGGAACTGGCTTCTCCAGGGTGTTCAGGGCCCACATGGGGACGGGACCAGAAAACCAGGTGTATGTTGATGAAGGGAGCAAATGCACTGTTAACTGGTTGCCTGCCTGCTTGACTCTCTTTCCCGCTGTTTGGAGGAGAGGCTGGAGCCCCTAGACCACTAGATCATAGGTGTGGTGGAGCTCAGAGTTTCTCCTGCTGCTGACCCCACCACATCTGCTCATAGTGAACTGGTTTGGAGGTTTTGAGAAGAACTCCTACGGGGCCTAGCAGCAAGCACTTTCTATGGCCCAGCCACGCATGCTCTTTAGATTGGAGTTTTTAATAAATCTAGGTGAAGCTTCAACATACAGGACTCCAGATGGACCTAGTGGAGTCAGTCTGGCCTCTGCATCTTACTCCTGCCCACTCCCTCTGGCCTTCCAGGCAGAGTGCTTATTTTGGAAGTGTCTGCAGTGCTTTGTGTTCCTCTGTTTTGCTTTTAAGGTGCAGAGTCACTGATGGGAAAAGCTCCAGGCCTGGGTCTGGGGACAGCATCCTCTGCTGGGGTCAGAACTTGGGACTGGGGCTTTTAAAAGACTCAGAAGTTGGAAACGTAGAAGATTTGGCTGGACTTCATTCCAGCCCAGCAGGTGTTTATGAAAAACCTGGGTCAAGCTTCCTGAAAAACTAGCTAAAAAGGATAAAGAACACCTCTGGTCTGGAGTGAAGAGCTGAGATTAAACAGAATATTTTAATAAAAAGCCCTGAGAACTTTGGGTATCCACACACCCACCCCTCTATCAACCCCACAAAGATGGAGGGCCTCCTGTGTGGTTATAGCTAAACACAAAATATTGAGCAAAATGAACAAAATTTCTGATCTTGTGGCAGACAAATAACTAAAAATGTACTTAACATACCAGATGGTGACACATGTGCAGAAAATTAAACAGGGTAAGGGGATAGAAAGGAATAGATGGGAGGGTGGTGTGTATAGGTGTGTGTGCTGTGTTTGTGTGTGAAGGCTGTGTGTGTGGTATGGGTGTCCAGGGGAGCGTGTGCATGCAGAGGTGTGGTGTGTTGAGGTGTGTGTGTGTGTGTGTGCCTGTGTATAGGAGACTGCCTTTAGATCAGGAGGTATGGAAGGCCATTCTTAAAAGATTTTTAGCATAGAACTGCCAAAGTGAAGCAGTGGTTGTGTGGCATCCGGGAGGGAAGCGTCCCAGGAGCTGGAACAGCAAGTCAGAAACCAGGTTAAGAAGAAAGAGATTCTCATTTTTGCAGAACAAGTTACCCCCGGAAAAGACCACTTAAGTGGATGTTTAAAATAGCAAACTAGAATTTCAGAGCTGGTATAGTGAAACAAAGAGTGCAACTGGGATTGTATCTTGAAAAATGAAATGAAAAAATCTCAGTGGATGTTTATTTTTTATGTTCAATACAACATACCTGATCAATGCAGCTAAGTGAAAAATCTTAACCTAAAGAACCATGCTGGGTTTTAGCATGCCATGCACACACCTTCAGATCACATCAGACTTCCACTGGTGGAGAGTATTGGTTTGTGAAAATATTTGACGGTCATGCCTGTTGTCCTAAGCCTCATTTTTAATACTGCTATGTAAATCGACTCTCTTTTGAGATGCTGTCATTTATAAAGATCTTTTTGTCAGTTGTAAACTGCTCTAAGTCCACCAATCTCCACTTGCCAAAGCCTTGCTGGGTGACTGGAACTGTTAGCCAATGTCATTCCCTTGACTTCAGGCGATCCTATATTTTTGCTATGCTGCATTGCTGGGTGACAACACAAGACAGTCAGCAGAGATGACAAGAGTGTTGACCCTTTGGGCACCCTGGGAGCATGTGTTACACAGAAAGCCATGTCTGAATGGCACTAAGCTTGTCAAATGGCAAGTTCATTACTGACTATTTCTATATTACAGTGGCCTGTGCTTTCCTCTGCTAGCTCATGCTGGGCTATTCTGACAATGAACTTGGCTAAGAGAAGCCCCTTAGTCCATATCAATAGAATGCTTCCTCTTCAGAGAAAGAAGACATACCTTTTTAGTTGTTCTTAAAAGTATAGTCTAATCACATCAATAAAAAGAATTCCCTAATACCACTCTGCAAAACAAGTATTATTATTTTTATCCTCTTACAGATTAAGAAATCAAAAGGCTGACAATTGAAGTGACTGCCCAGTGGTGGCATAGGATTTGAACCAATGGGTTCCGAAGTCACTTCCCAATGGTTCCTTCTTCATTCCCTTTGAATATTGTGCTTTTGTGGTTTTCAGAAGTTTCCCACTTATTATCTTTTACAAAATGGCAAAAAAAAAAAAAAAAAAAGAAGGGGGTTGCCCACAAGGAGTGCTGATTCTGTTCTATTCTCAGATGATGTAGGCAAAACCCTTCCACTCTCTGGGCACTGTTGGTAGATGAGATAGTTGCCCCGGATATAGCTCAGGAACTGAAGCCACCTACTGTGGTGATTTTTCTCTGATGTCCCATGAAAAACATTACCAGGGATATAATAGCTATTTCTGAAGCACTTTCTCAGCACCAAGCACTGTGCTTTGTCCCTTGATAAGCGCTAACTTGAGCCTGTTCAGATAACTCAGTGAGGTAGGGATTGTGACCCCTGATTTATTGATAAGGAAAGTGAGAGTGAAAAAGAGCACTTTTGGGGAAGGCCACACAGCTGGTTGGGGTGGAGCTGGAATCAGGCTTCCTTCCAGGTACACACTTGTAAATGGCTATAGTCTGATCCCAGGGGTAGCAGAAAAATGGAACTTGGACATCCAGCCCATGTGTTTCTTGGGAACTCTAGGGCGACTCAAAATTCTTTTTGGTGAAGGATCAGTTTGGTTTTGTTTTTGTCATTTCACTTCTAATCTATTGTGGACTAATATGTCCCTAAAACACAATAAAAATGAATTTCTAGGATAAAGTAATTGTGAAGTGATTTCTAGGAAATGCTTAAGAGTTGAAGTATTTTTAAATTACTTTGAAGGTATTTATTTATTTATTTTAGTTGTGTCAAATTTCTTTTCTTTTTCTTTTTTTTATTAAATCATAGCTATGTACATTGGTATGATCATGGGGCATCATACACTAGTTTCACAGACCAGTTGACACGCTTGTATCACACTGGTTAACATAGCCTTCCAGGCAATTTCACAGTTATTGTGTTGAGACATTTACATCTACATTTACTAAGTTTCACATATACCATTGTAAGATGCACCACAAGTGTATTCTCACCAATCCCCCTCCTTCCACCTCCTTCCCCCCTCACTCTCCTCCCTTTCCCCCTTCCCTCTATTCCTAGGTTGCAAATGGGTTACAGCATTCATATGGAAACCCTAAATTAGTTTCATAGTAGGGGTGAGTACATAGGATACTTTTTCTTCCATTCTTGGGATACTTTACTAAAAAGAATATGTTCCAGCTCCATCCATGTAAACACAAAGGAGGTAAAGTCTCCATCTTTCTTTAAGGCTGCATAATATTCCATGGTATACATATACCACAATTTATTAGTCCATTCATA
>CAUYPK010084929.1:0-19286 GCA_963574355.1 Loris lydekkerianus | reverse complement strand
ATTTACTGGCAAAACTGGTTTTAAAATTTGTTTCAGGATTAAAATTGCCCTTTGGACGGGCAAATAAAATTAATAATAATAGTGAAACACTAATTTTTTTTTTTTTTTTTTTTTTTTTTTTTTGAGACAGTGTCTTGATATGTTGCCCTTGGTAAAGTGCTGTGGTGTCACAGCTCACAGCAACCTCAAACTCTTGGGCTTGAGTGATTCTCTTGCCTCAGCCTCCCATGTAGCTGGGGCTACAGGTGCCCGCCACAATGCCCAGCTATTTTTTGTTGCAGTTGTCATTGTTGTTTAGCTGGCCCAGGTTGGGTTTGAACCCGCCAGACTCGGTGTATGTGGCTGGTGCTGTAACCACTGTGCTACAAGCGCAGAGCCCAAAAGACTAATTTTAAACCACACTGTGAGTGTGACTGTATTGAATAGTTTTTCTTAGTAAGAAAGGAAGAATCAGTGGCTACAACTTCTTGCAGTGACAGTTTACTGCTAACTCTCTTGATACCATTCAATATAATACATTTTATTCACATCCGGTATAATTGACTTTGATTTTGATGAAGTTCAGGATTCTGAATTTTGTTTAGAAATATTATGTTTTTGTGCTTCCATATTTTTGCCTGTTTTGCCTGATTAAATTGAGAAAGAGGCTTAAATAGTGAAACAAAAGAGCACTGAAGCTGTGAAAGAGCTGCTCAGCTTTTCTTAGCCACATGATTTTAGAAAAATTATTTCTTCTCTCTGATCTTTAATTTCCTTGTTTGTGAAACAAAGGAATTGGGATACCATGTGCTTATGGCTCTCTGGTGCTGTATGGTCACCAACAAGTCATCACATCTTCTGGCCAGGTCTGAAGGGGAAAACAAAATATCCTAAAACTGCAACAATAACAAAAATACTCCCACCTTTTCCTTTGTAATAATATGGTGAAATTAAAATATGTTAAAATTATGAAAACACCTTGATTCCCTTGGATTGAGGGGAGGTATTTAATAAAAAATAATGATAAATGAAACTATTTTAAAGACACATAATTGGAGTAAATGCAGATTCAGGCACAGTTTTATCGAAGTGAAGAATATTAAGCTATTGTGTAAAATTTAAAGGCAGTGTCTGAAAGTCACGACATTTTGTGTGATGTGCTGGGCCTCATTTACATGTAAATACATGCTCTTCAGTATTGTCTAGCCATTTCAGTACTGTCTTAATGGTTTATTCTTGAAGTGATGTGTATCTCTGTGTGAACATTGTGCTTGAAAGAACACTGTGAGATGGATTTTAGTGTGTATATTGAACAATAAGAAGAGGCACACTGAATTTGGAAACATTCTGGGTAAAACAGGTTCTGAAAATACTGGGTGTGTCGTTATAATGGTTTTTTAGTAAAGTGACTTTTAGACCAACTCGGGAGTTTTAGAGGAGCATTGGCCTCTAGAATGAGAACACTGGAGAGTTTTATGGTGACCCAGGAGAGTTGAGAAGCCCCTTGTCAGTGATAGGGTGTAGGAAACGCCACCCCCAAATGTGGCACCCTGGTGTACCAAGTATATTTTAAGCTGAAGGAAATCGAAAAAACCTCAGAGTAGAAAGGGATCTTAAACCTCCTCTCCCAAAGCCCCTTATGTTATAGGGGTCTGTTCCCAGAGGGAAGGAATGCCATACAGAGAGGCTATGCTATGTCTCCCCAGTTTATTACCATTAGGTCAGACTCTCTTTTTGTCCAATCATCCTTTTACTTGACTATTCATCTTTCATCAAACCTAAGCATAAAAATGCAGTTTTCCCTGGGTCTGTGGGCCTTCCTTTCTGAAGGCTTGCATGTCACATCAAATACTGGTTAAATAAGTTTGTTACACTTTCCTCTTGTTAATTTATCTTTCGTTATGGGGTGTTAGTTATGAACCTTGCTATGGGTGAGGAAAATATAATGCTTTCCCGCCTTTCCACCTACACAGTGTACACAATTCTGTATCTTAGCTTCCAAGCTTCTTGGGGTGAACTTGACATTCAACTGAATTCTGACCAATTTATGACAGGGAAAAGTAGAGTAGAATAATAGAATTTATCAGTGGTGATCACTTGAGCAGGCACTTGTATTCTTCAAATTGTAAAGATTCAGATCGATCCATACAGTGTGGACAATTCACTTAGTTCAATGTTTCTAAACCATTTTCATTGTGTAATAAATCCACGTGCTTGCTGCTGTTCCAATTTTTTCCTTACTCATCTCAGCTAGATATCAATTCATGCCCCATTCCCAAAGGCACCTGCTTGGAGCAGTAATGGGAAGCATGAATGCCTAAGGGGTATTTGGGGTAACTGGCATTAGCCATTTCTCCGCAGGCTTTGAAAGTGCCCAGGACAAGAAAACCTTTGTTTGGGATACATAGACCTATGATCATAATTCTCAGAAATGTAACTCTATGCTGATGGACCACTGACTTTTATATTTTTAAGAGCTAGAGCCTAATATATATATATTTTAATGTTAATTCTATTTATTTATTTATTTATTTTTGAGGTAAGAGTCTAACTCTGTCCTCTGGGCTAGAGGCTAAAGCCTAATATTAACCATAAATCTTCACTATAGTAACTATATCATGAACAAGAGCATCAGTTCACATTGAAAGAGACTAGGTATGAAGTTGAAATTGAAGCTGCCTTTGTGCAGTTGAGGAATCTACATCTTGGGATAAAAACGACACCCGTGCCTTACACATCACTCAAATAGAAAGCAACAAGTTTCAGAAGGTCAGGGGATAAAAACAGACATTTCAAAATAAAATTTGACTGAAAGTATAAAAAGCCATAGGTGAATGTAATGAACATGTAACGCCTTCCACAGTGACTTCTGACAACCATTTTATTTGCAGTCTGTGGGCTGTAGATCTAATGTCACAGATGTTAATTTTGGGGATGGCTGAGGTGCTAAGTGCCCTAAGATGTCCATTAAAGGTACTTAGAAGCTTAAAAAGTTTAGGAAAAATACTTTCAAATGCAGCAAGTTGATAACTGAGGGCTAATTATTATTAAAGGACTATTTAGTTTTATGAAAGTTTCCTTGGGTCTACAACAATTTATCAGAGAGACTAAGGCAGATAAAGACAAGAGGAACTTAAAACTAATGTGTTAGGAATGTTTCCCATCAGATGATTTATTGGAGGTGAAAACAAAATACATCTGAATGGAGTGGAAGGATCAGGTTTGGGGCACGCCCAGTTTCCAGAAACTCATTTATGAAGTTGAGCGCCTCCTGCAGGAAAGGCTGAGCAAACTGGCCACATGACAGCATCCCCCCCAACTCCCCAGGGCGATTGTGATTGTCACACGAAGACTGTTGTTTGGATTCAAATTTCGCTTTCAAACTGAATTATTTTAAACTGAATTAATTAAAAATAATGATTAATTATTTTAAATTGCCTGCCTGGGAAAAGGTGTTAGATGTGGCTTTGTTGGCTTGGGTGCATCCAAGAACCTTTAGTTTGAAGAATTTAACAAATCACCAGTGATTTCTCTTGAGAGCAGAAAAAATTTTGGTAAATCTTTAAATGAAACCAAATGCACAAATCATTAAACCTAACAAGCATTTGCTTTCTCCTGAGGGCCTCCATACCTCTCTAATTTGAGGGCAAATAATGATCAATACTGTTCTTTGTAGGGGAGAGAAGTGACTGGTGGGGAAGTTTTTGGCTTTGTTTTTTTTTCTGAGATGAGCAAAAGTCAGAAAAATTTAAAATTAGTATCTTGTTCCCTTCATGAAAACAAATAGAAACATCCTTAAACCAATACAAAAATATATATCTCTGTGGATTTCTGTCTCCTTTATAAACATTGAAATTGCATGTAAAGTTTGGATTGTTTTCTAATTTGACCAAATTCTGTCAACACAGCCTAAGAGTATCTCATCTTTCCACTCCTTCTTTCTTTCCTTTCAGCTATGAATAGTGAAGTTGGCTTCACATACTTGGTTCTGAGGCAAGTTCATGCTTACTGGAAAAGTAAAATTAGTAAAAATTAGTATACAGGTTTGATTCTTTACAGGACGCTATGGGCTAGAAAAGACATAGCTTACCATTCCGCAGAGATTTTCTTTGTTTTAAAACTAATTTTCTTGGCTGGTCTGAGTGCAGGGGTGTTTGCAACTAATTGATCACAACTGCTTCACTTGACTAGCCTAAAAAAACCCAAACAACAAAACCCCCAAAACAACCTTATCTTCTTTCTATATCATTTTTACTAATGGTTATTATTTGAAGCTCACTGTATTACTCATAACACAAAATCAAAATCTATTTTAATTAGACCAATTAACGCCTCTATGCCCCATTCATTGAAACAGAGCCACTGCCTTGGGTGCCCAGGGCCAGCAAGCCAACAGCAAGTGTTGTTTAGAGTTTTCTGGGGATATATTTTGTTTTTGAAGTTGTATTTTGAGATCAAGCTCAGGTGCTCTGTCTTATTGTTTCTGGAGATGGACCTGGTGTGCATGTTCGTGATGTTAAATAACAGACTGGAGTTAAATATCGATGCACAGTGGTGCTGGGTGCCAGGGCAGCGCCAAGTATTAAATATTGCTTCAGGAAAAATGTATTTACACACACGCTGACAGTTCATTTCCAGGTGGGAACCTTGCATCTGCCCCATACACTGCAACTTCAATCTTCCCACTGTGAAATTTTAGACAGCTTGTCTGCAGAGGCCCTGCCAGACCTATTAATATTTATGCGTTCCATTCACGCTCCAGTCAGAGCATATAAGTTGCAGATCTTTCTGATTTGGAAGCTATTAAGATTCATGACCCCTTTAGTTATTTACTTCTCGTGGTCTCCAAGCCTTTGCAATCAGCTTACACTTAAGAAGAAAGCACAAATCATTACTGTTCAAATATTGTCCTGTATTGGGACCGTTTGTAGTCCATCAAACGGGTGTTAAGAACTTTAATGCATTCATTTATCTCAAGACACAGGTTATTAGATGAAGCATTCTTTTCTTGGAAAGGGATAGAAGTGTTTCTTATACCAAAAATTGCTTTTTAAATTCTGAATTAGTGACTCTGACTGAGGCTTCTTGTGTTATTAAGAAGTAATATCTAATCAATTTCTTCTTCCCAAGAGCAGCCATTGATTGAACAGATGCTGGAGGTGACATACCAAACAGGACAGAACAAAAGATGATTAGATCTTCAGGTGAACATCGGGCCTATCTCTGAAGAAATTCTATTCTTTTAAAGTAGTAAGGCTGCGTATCTCTGCCATACAAAGTGTTATGAAATGGGAGATGGGTCTTATATTTAGTTATTTGTGGGATTATTTGATAAGTTTTATTAGTGTCCCCAAGACATTTAATCCTATTCTATCACAGAAGTCTTACTCTTCTGAAGAAAAAATGAAAACATTAGAAGAAAAGAGGTGAGGGGAAGCAGAGGGCACTTGTATTTGCTCAATGCTTGCTACAGACTAAGCACTTTACGCTTATTAATTATTCTGAGGCTCGCAACAACCCACGAGATGGGTATTATTTTCTCCATTTGCTGACCCGGAATGGAATCTTAAGGAGCTTAAAAGTCTTACCCGGGATCACACATTTAGTAAATAAAATTGTACCACAGATCACTTTGTGATACTTCCACTACTTTGTTCTTTAGATGCTATTTTAGCTGCATTTCTCATAGAAATACCATGTTCTGGCCCCCAAAAGATTATATTCTGGCTTCCTGCCTGTGTGAGACGTTTCTAATGCAAAATGTGAGATGCATGAATTCCCAGTCACCTAGGAAAGCTGGCTTACTTCTGGTTCAACTTCTATTTACTGACATTCAAGTAAAACGCACACATCTGCGCGCACACACGTGTGTACACACACGCACGTGCTCGCACACATGTAACTTCTTTATTAAAAAGCAGCTTCATCTCCACAGTCACCACCCTTACTGTCACCACCACGATCTTTTCCACACTCACCCTCGCATGTCTAGAGTGAATTATTAAAGTAGACCAAGCAATTTTTATTTTCTATCTTTCATATTCAAATAAAACATAGTGGGGTCAAAGACAAAAACTTTTTTTGCAATCAGCCTATAAAACATTTGCAAATACAACCTTTTGGAGGATTTGCCCCCAGCATAACTATATTCTAAAATGTTATTTAAAATAAAATCAATTGCTTAATTGACATTAGCTTTGCTTGGCTTGAAGATGAGTCCTATGTAAGTTTGTAATTTGGTTAGCCCCAAATTACCTTCCTGTTGATAAAAACAGTAGGTGTTATAATACTGCTTTCCTGAGAAGGAGACTTACCGCCTGGGGCTTGGGAAAGGGGGTGGTGGTTCATGGGGAACTGCAGCTCCATGATGCTGGGCTGGGTTTTCTTTAGGAGAGCTTGGAGAAAAGTCAGTTCTCTTATGATGAGCACAAGGCCCCAGTGTCAGCCATCTCAACTACCAGAAATAAGACACTGCAGTGATTCATGTTTAAATTTATTCAATATAATTATGTACTATAATTCAATATATAGTCAATTTTGCAACACATTGATGTGAGTGAAAAAATTTGAAAGAAAAAAGCTCAAGAAAGCAAAACAATTCCTTTTATATTAAAAACAAAGAAATAAAAACAGCAGAAGAAAACATGAAAATCATTACATCTAAAAATCAGAACAGGCTTTGAAATGCTCTTTCTTTGGGCAATAGACATTTTTGATTCTTTGCTGCCTTTCAAGATTATTACTTTTTGTCCATCTGTTTTTCTGAAAAGGTGGGCAGAGGATGAAGGACTGACAAGATTAAAGAAATTCTTACAGCCTTTATTTTATTTCTATTTGTGGCCTTTTTCTGGTATCACCTGGATTAATGAGAAATAGCTGTTTGATTAAACAAACTTTATTTTGGAGAACCTCTCTCTCTTCTTCAAAGATGAAGTTGAAAGATAAGACCGTTCTGTTTCATTCAAGTTCTGTCACTCATGGCCTGGGAGGTCACTTGAAGGCAACTCAGGCTTTGTGGTGATAAAGAAGAATAGCCCAGGTTTTGTGCGCAGCTTGGCACAAACCTAATTTGTCGATATCTAAAATTTCCTGTCAGCTTCCTGTTGGGAGGAGGTTAAAGAGGGTAGATGTTTAATCTCTGTTTAATCCTTAAAGTATGTGCCAAAAACGGATTTCATGGGACAGTCAAAATATTTCTTCTGTGCATATTTCCACTAGAAAGAGGTTTAAGTGAGATTTTGAAATATCTTCCGTTGTCTCTTTACCCACCTCAGTTATTCTTATCTTGACTGTGCCATTTCCATCTTCTTTTAAATTTTAAATTAATATGAGGGTACAAATGTTTAGGTTCCATTGTTCTCATTTCCAAGGTAAAGTTCAAGTTGTGGTTGAGCCCTTCACCCAGGGGATGTGCTGAACACCCACCCGTTGTGCCCATCCCACCACTTGGCCACTGGCCCACCTCCTCCCGCCAACTGCCTTCCCCTCTCCTTCCTCTGCCCTTCCCCTTCCCCCCAGACTATATTTCACCCACGTTAATGTATTGCAAAATTGACTATATATTGAATATGTTGTGTGGATATGCAACTGTTTATATATTGGTTTCATATTAGTATTGAGTACTTTGGATATTTTTTTCCCATTCTTTAGATACTTCACTAAGAAGAACGTGTTTTAACTCCATCCAGATAAACATAACACATGTAAAGCCTTCAATTTTTCTTATGGCTGAACAGTACTCTATGGTATATATATGCTGCAGTTTGTTGATCCATTCAGGGGATGATGGACATTTAGGTTGCTTCCATGACTTGGCAATTATGAACTGAGCTACAATAAACATTCTGGTGCAGCCCATTTGCATCTTGTTAGAAATGTTCGAGGATAGCATTCTAATCTGGAATTTAAAAGTTAAGGAGAGATGAGATAGGCTTGTTCCCCAAATAGATCATAATTGTGTTTTAAGAAGCTGGTGGTACTTTAGATACTAAAGTAAAGAAAAATACTTATGTATCTAGCATATTATTATCAGGATTATTAACTGTTATTAATAATATTGTTAATTGCTGTCACCTAGCTATTATTCAACAAAGGCTTAATTCCAACTTCATCCTTTCTGGGCCCAAAGCCCAGACCTTTTCTTAACCACCATGTTAGATTGTTTCTCTGACCCTCTTCCTCTGCCTACCCAACTCTGTTCACTACACTTCCCACTTGGGCACATTGCTCCAATTTGTAGTGTAGGGATGAAGGGAAACTTGCTCTTTCCCCTAAAATTCCCTTAAAGATCAACTCACAGACCTCTCATGGTGCCTCACTCCTGTAATCCCAGCACTGTGCGAGGCTGAAGGAGGTGGATCACTTGAGCTCCAGAGTTTGAGACCAGCCTGAGCAAGAGTAAGCCCCCATTTTTTTTTAAGACTAGAAAAATTATCTGGGCATTTGGATGGGTGCCTGTAGTCCCAGCTACTAGGGAGGCTGAGGCAGGAGGATCACTTGAACCTAGGAGCTTGAGGTTGCTGTGAACTATGACACCATGGAACTCTAGCCTGGGCAATAGAGTGGGACTCTTGTCTCAAAAAAAAAAAAAAAAAAAAAAAAAAATCACAATTAAGGCAGATTAAAGAGAGAGAAAGAAATTTATTTACTCTGCACATCTGGAGAATCACAGAATGAGTACCCAGGTTCCCAATGGGATCCTGATATTTCTATATATGACTTTTAGAGGGGAGAGGGGAAAATGAAGAGTATAGGCAATTTTGTTTAGGGGTAAAACACATTTCCTAGGGAGGATGAATAGATGAGGGGGACAGGTTGATTTAAAAATTGACCTGAGAGGTATTAAGTTTACAATAATTTGGGCATAGTCTGGTTGCATTCTTGATCTTTTTTCTTCACCCTCAAGTATATTGAGATGACAGGGAGAGGAAGGGAAGTCAATTGTTCTTGTTAATGGGTCAGTCCAATTTACGCAGACAGAGGGTAAACCTCTTCCAAGGGTCTGTTAACCTAAAGAGTCTTTAATTCAAGTATTCTTTGTAATGAGGAGTCATATCTGGGGGTGGAATTTGATTAGCCCCTTCAGTAGCTCTTACTACGGGATAGTTCTACGCTCTGGTTGTCACCTTGAGAACAGGGTCAGTTCCTTAGTGTTACTGTATTTTAAACTATTAGTATGTAGTGTCCATTAGCTTGGCGCAAGGTTATCTCTTCATCAGCTTTTATTTAGTGAATGATGACTGTCCTGAATAATTGCTATTTTTATCACTTTGTGTTTTAATGCACACTATAGGAGTACAGAACCTTCAGAAATAAAATCAATACCTTTTATTTTTTGATTCTTTTTTAATTTAATTTTTTTAAATTTCAAAGTATTAATTAAGGGGACACAAGCATTTTTGTTACATGGATATCTTGTATAAAGAATCCACATCTTTAATGATTTTTAGGCTTCACACAGAGGGAACAAGTTAAAGAAACGTATCTTTGAGAAAGTCTTTGTGTTTTATTTATTTATTTATTTTTAAATTTCAGGTTAATGTGAGGGTCCAAACAACTAGGTTACAATGTTTGTGTTTGTTAGAGTCCCTCTTATAGCTGTGTCCCGTACATAAGAGGTGTGCCATAGACCCTAACATGGTGCCAATTCAGTGGGAGCACACCAGTCCCTCCCCTCCTCCCTTCCCTCTCCTTCCTCATTCCCCCTCCCCCCAACTTGAATTGAATTGAGTTTTTCTCCTCTGTGGATGTGTATTAGATCATCTACTAGCTTCATGTTAGTATTGAGGACATTGGATAATTGCTTTTTTATTCTGATACTTTACCAAAAAGAATATCTTTCAAATTCATCCAGGTTAATAGAAAAGATGTGAAGTCCCCATCTTTTTATGGCTGAATAGTATGTACTCCATGGTCTGCACATGTCACAGTTTGTTAATCCATTCCTAACCCAATCCATTTAGGTTGTTTCCACGTCTTGGTAATTGTAAATTGAGCTGCAATAAACAACTTAGTGCAAATGTCCATATGATACAATATTTTTTTTTCTTCTAAGTAGATGTCTAGTAGTGGGATTGAGGGATCAAATGGGAGATATAATTAGAGTTCTTTGAGGATTCTCCAAGAAAAAGTCTTTGAAGACCTCCCCAACTATCATGAAAAACAGGAAGAAGAATAGCTCATTGTAAACAGTAAAGCAAACCTGTGGCTTTTGAGGCACCCACTGGCAAAAAAAGATCATAGTTTGGGGTTGAAATATTTTTGATATTCAGGTTGGTGTTGTGCCAATTATAGCAGGATCAGATCAGCATTTTTTATTGATTTTTTTTTTTTAAAAGTACACACGTCTCTTTGAGTGTAGGTGTTCCATGGTATCTAAATCAGTAGTGTGGACAGACTCCATATTAATCAATGACACACAAAAATTAAGGTTCTTCAAACCCAGATTTCCATTTGTACCTCTGCCCCAGTCAGTTAAATTGACAGTGAATACAGCCTCATCACATGACTTGCTGAAGGACACATGTCCAGGCGGAAGGAGGTTTTGAGACTGAACCTGGGCCTTTTGCCCAGGACTTTTCATTATACCAGCTGCCTCTCCCAGACCTGCCTTTCAGCCGTGTCACCAAGTGCTGGCCACCGAGCCATGAGGAGCAGCCACCTGTGGAACTTCTGAAAGTTACTCTTAAAGGGAGGATGTGCCCCCTCTTTCTACCCCTTTTCTTCATCCTGCTGCACAGAGATGAACTACCTCAAACCACGTGGGTGAGGGCAGAAGCGTAGGACCTGGTCTTTTGATGAACTTGCAAACAGGGCTGCCATACCAGCTTTCCACCGTTCATGACCAGAGAGCAATAAACTTCATTCTTACTTAAGATGCTGCCCTTCTGGGCCTATGAAACATGTAGCCAAATCTGTGTATCCCCTAATACAAGTGCAAAGAAGGTGGGAGATTATTTTCAGATCAGAAATTAGTTTGGACAATGGTTGAAATAAAATAATGGAAAGATAAAATGAGAAAATTTTCTTGTCCATATGTCAAATATTCCATGGTGGCTAAACTTGCAACAAATGGCTTAAATAGCTGCCGATGGACAAAAGCAAAGAGAGAGTCCAGAGCTTTATGAATCAGGGTTTATTATATATTATATATGTTATATATAATATCATTATATATATTGATATAATATATATATAATATATATTTTATATATATATAATATATCAGCACAGAAAGTATTAGATACTCAAGAGTGTTGGATCTTTTTTTTTTTTTTTTTTTTTTTTTTTTTTTTGAGACAGGGTCTAACTCTGTCACCCAGGCTGGAATACGGCAGCATGATCATAGCTCACTGTTACCTCCAACTCAGTTCTCATGCTTGAGCTCAAATCAGAAGAACCAGGGTAGGGGGTTGAGGAAAAGGAAAGAAGAGTTTATTAATTTGCTGGCAAATGGGGGAGATGGAAACTTCCCTCTTAAAATGCCATTGTCCTCCTAATCTCAGGCAGAAATACAGAACTTTCAAAGGCGGGTTTTCAGCTTCCAGGGATTATTCTTTGTTGGTTCTGATTTATCCCATCTTAGGAGAAGACAATTAGTAACATTGCCCCCACTTCTGCACCTTCTGGACCTGTAGACAATTCTGTTGAGCCACCTCCTGTGGTACAAAGAACAAAGGACATTCTCCTGCCTCTCCCCACAACTGGCCTGAGACAGGGATGCAAGTTTTAATTCCCAAAAAGAATGGGGAAAGGTTTTACAGAAACAGAAGACATGTTTACCCTTTTTACATATTTCAATAGGATTACATTACTGGTTCCTTTTTATTTAATTTAGTATATATTAGAATCAAGTGCATATTTCACAAATCATACTACATAAATTCGCAAGGCCAGGCCTCCTGTGTGACTCGCCATCTTCGTTACTAAAATGCCCAGCAAAGAACCTCACAGGCCAGTAGAGTATAGAGAGTGAGTAGTTGAGGGAGGGAGGATGTATGTTCAACTTTCAAAATACTGACTTTTCTTGTTGCCTTTGTTAGGTATGTGCTGTAAAGGAGACATCTGAGATAATTTTCTAAAGAATGAATACTAATTGTTTCTCCTTCCATGTTTTCCATAATAGCTACATTATTAAAGCAAAAATTGTTTTGGCTCTCTTGTTTTACAGTAGAAAATGTTCTTGGTGTTCCTCTTTGGTGTCATCTAATCATCATGACAATTGCCTGGAGTCTTGACTTTGTGCAGACTTCCCAGATAATTATGAGTGTTCCTCTAACCAGGTCATCTAGCCAGTGGCAGTGGGAGCCATAAGAGCTTACCAAACAACACCCAGTCATCGCCTTTTTTGCAGCCTGGTGAATACATTCTTAAGCATTCATTTTTTCCCTGAATCTGTGTTTAAAACTGCAGTATAAGCCCTCTGGTGATTTCTTGTTGTGAATCACATTTGGCTAAGCCAAAAGTCCTCAGGATAAACACTATGCTCTATTCATAGCTTTCAGTTGTGATAGGAAAAATTCTCGAGGGTTCCAGTGAAGGCACACAACAGAGCAGAAATTGTCAAATACTCTATTGCCAACTTGCCAAATATGTCTAGGAAGTGTACAGGTTTCTTATGCTGGAAAATGATAACACAAAGAATAAATTCATTTTTTTCCTATTGTGGGCCATGGTTGAATCTAACCAAGAGAATCTTGAAAGGGATATCTTGATAAAGGACTGTGCTGCCTCCATACCCAGGCTCAACCCCTTCAAGAACATCCTCCAAGCAGATTTATGCAGAAAGCACAGGGCAGGCATGCTAATAGGGTAGAACTTCAGGATGCAGAGTAGCACGGCGGGTTCTTGAGCTAATTGGTACCGACCTGCCTTAAGTAAGATAAGTGAGAGGCATGATAGGTGCTCTCCTACCCCGAAAATCCTGTTTATTCTTCTGGAAAATGCCAAAGCCATGCAATTACAATTTTTAAAAAGCCTCTTCTGTGTATTAATTAGAGTAATTTTTTTCTTCTAAAGTAATTTTATTTCAGGTGTCATTTTAATGGCTTTCCAGTAGTAAAATCCCCCAAACAATGAGGAAAATTACAGGAAGATTATTTTAATTTGATCTCTTTTCAGATGAAAAGGTAGGATGCAGGCCATGAAAGAAAGTCATAGTTAAGCACCCCAGTGTCAGGCAGCTCTAAGGGAGCCCCAGGGGATCACACCCTGGCATAATCCCCTCCCCTTGAGTGTGGGAGGAACCTACCACTTTCTTCTAATAAGTAGAATATGGCAAAGGTGAGGGGCTGTCAGTCCTGTGATTATCTTTTGCTACATAAAGTCTAAAGACTGCTACACAGTCTAAGCAGAATAGAGGAAAAGATTCTCATGCTGGCCTTGAAGAAGCAAAATCCAGAATTGCTTAGTAAGAGGGCCATGTGGCAGGGGACCTGGGCTGGCCTCTTGGTCCTGCAGGGTGACTGCCAGCTGATACACATGAAAAAATCAGGGCCCTTAGTCACACAGATGCAAGGAAATGAATTGTACCAACAACCTATGAAGAAAGCTCGGAGGGAGATTGCTTCCCCAGCTGGACCCTCAGATGAGTATACAGCTTGATGACATCCTTGTTAGATCCTGAGGAGAGGATTCTGTTAAAGCTATGCCCAGGCTTGTGATCCATGGAACATGTGAGATAATAAATATGTGATTTAAGCTCCCAAGTTTGTGGTAATTTGTTATGCAACAAGAAAAAAACTAATAAAACCTATTATAGGCTAAAAAACTTTGTTTCTTGATAAAGAAAAAAACTATTTGATGATACTCCTTAAAGCACAGTAAGGCAGATTTTGTTCAGGGCCATCATGATTAGTAAATGGACCATAGTAACAAGATTTTGGAATTGGGGAGAGAGGCTGAATATAGCATCGACAAGTGGGAATTTATAGCCAAGGAATAGGGTGGGTGCTGGTGGTTAAAAAATTACTTAGAGGTAACATCAGACGTAAAGGGGATTCTGGCTAAAGACAGGCCAAGGTGATCAGACATTACCTGGGGGATGGGAGAGGGTGAGAAATCTGGTTAGATATGAGAGGTGTTAGTATTCAGGGTGGGGAGTTCTTACTAAACTGATTTAGTGGGGTTCTTGCTAAAACTAGACTCTAGAAGGCAGTGACTAAAGTTTGATCAAAGAATCTTTGTTAGTGTATAGCATGTTAATTCTATGACATTAATGAAAAGTGTGATACATTTATTACTTGTCTTGGAAGGATTAAATGCAGGGTTAACTGAATTGTTTACTTCTCAAGGAAATATTTTGCAAAGCTATTCATTTGAATGTCAGAGAAATATTTTAGAATAATTCAAATAATTACTGGTGACATTCATAAGGAAGCAGGGAACCTGAAAGAGCAGTTGGGTAGGGCAACCTTTTGTTGAGAAAGGACAGCTTATAGCGACAGGTGGCAGTTGTGGAAGCCCATAAATAACCACACAGGAAAGGACATTTGAGCACTTTCTCTTCATCTGGGTGCAGTTTTGTTACCTAACATTCACTATCATAGAAGGTAATCATAGATTGTTCTAAGTCAGAGGGGGCCTCCTAGAACAGTTAGGTCTTGTTTTTGCAATGTAAGGATCTGGTTTAGAATATACTCTGAACAACAAAGGGAATACTCAAAACAATGAATAGACAGCCTATAGAATGGGAGAAATATTTGCAAACTATACATCTGTCAAGGGACTGATATCCACAATCTATAAAGAACTCAAACAAATCAGCAAGAGAAAAATAAACAACCCCATTAAAAAGTGTGCGTGGGACATGAACAGTGCTTTTCAAAGCAAGGTAGACACTCCACATCACCAATTATCAGGGAAGTGTAAATTAAAACTATAATGAGATACCACCTTACCTCTATCAGAATGGCAACTATTAAAAAGTGAGAAAACAGTAGATGCTGGCGTGGATATAGAGAGAAAGGAATGCCAATACACTGTTGATGGGACTGCAAATTAGTGCAACCTCAAGGGAAAACAGTGTGGAGATGCCTTGAGGAAATTAACGTAGACCTACCTGTTCATCCAACAATTCCTCTGCTGGGTATCTACACAAAGGAAATGAAGTCATTTAAACAAAAGGACATTGTGCTCAAATATTGTTGTAGCACAACTCATAATTGCAAAGGCATGGTATCCTCCTAGGTGTCCTTCAGTTCATGAGTGGATAGAGAGAATGTGGTATATATGTATACCATGGAGTACTACTCAGCTACAGAAGGAACTAAATAATGTCATTGTGGCTACATGGAGTAAGCTGGAGACAATACTTTACTGTCCCAAGTAAAGTATCTCAGGATCATATGTTCTCACTAATAAGTGGGAGCTCACTCATGGGCATGAAGTGAGGTCAAGGACTTGAGAAATCAAAAAGGGGAAAGGGCAGGAGAGTGGGCATGGGATAAAAACTCGTATATTGGGTAAAAGGAACACGATTCTGACAATGGGCACACCAAAGGCCCCGGCTTAAGCATTATGCAAGGTTTCATGTAACAAAAACACCTGTCCCTTTTAAGCATTATGCAAGGAATCCATGTAACAAAAACACCGGTCCCTTCTTAATTAATATTTTTGGAAAAAAAGAATATACAGGAACAGAAGTAGCAAGAGTATTAGATTTAGAATTGCTAAATGCCTTATATAAGAGAATGTAAGTCAACATGGCACAGCGGTTGAGATCACTGATTTAGGGTGAGCTGAGATTGCACCATGAGGGAATTTTTAAAAAGGAACATTATAACATCATTTTAAGACAGTTAAAATATCAGCTAAAACATTTTAAGACTTTGGAAAAGATTCATACTAATATAATTTATAACACTAATGGGAGTTTTATTACCCATTATGAAATTACTTGACACCGTTACTGATCTAAAGGCAGGAAAAGGTTATGCCTGAAATATAATTAACCTGTTTTCACTTGGGAAGAATAGAAGGTAAAAATAGAGTTATGATCCTCATCTGTATCTTTGGACAGATTCACCTCATGAATGAATGGAAATTTTTTAGAACAATGGAGACTGCCACGTTACTGATTTTCTAGTAGAAATGCAGTTCTCTTTCAGTAAAGCATACATAGTGCAATCTAGAGTCTATGTCTAATTTCAAAGTTATTATTTTGATTCAGCTTTATTAAGGACATGAAGGTTGACTTAGAAAGATGTGATGACAACTGATAATGACAGAGTGGCCAGGGTGGTAGTTTCCTATTTATCTCTATGGATCTTAAAATTTGGAGCTGCCTGACACATCTGATGGCCTTAAGGCGGGGAAGATGCTGGTAAGATGGAAATTAGTCCATGGCACCTCTGACTTCATTGTATAGTTTCCATGCCTTGTGTTGGCATGTGCGGCCTATCCACATCTGCCCCGTCAGCCCCTCCAGCCTCAGCCCCTCCGTCAGCCGCACTCAACCCTTGGTTTACCTTCTGCCCTTTCTGGCCTTCCTCCTCCAGGCCTTCTCAGTGTGGCCACCTCTGGCTGGAATGTCTTCTCCCATCCTTTTTGTCAAAGCTTGGCTCAAATATTGGCCCCTGCAGGAAGCCTACCTAGAGCGCCTGTCCAATCTAAACATCTTGTTCTGTCTGTGCTTCCCTTTGTAACACATGTGCTGTGATGACTGATTGTCTGCTTTCTTTACTAGGCTGTGATTGTGACATATGCTCATTCCAGAATCAAAGACTCCTAGAGGGTCTCTGACACCCTGTTCTAGTCCTGTGATCCTGATCTTCTAGGAATTTTAGGATTATAATTGAAAGCACTCACTGGTGTTTCAAGCCTTTGCCCGTGTGTTACTGAATATACGTTTTCTAATCTCTCAATATTGTTTCTGACCTATGTACTTACAAGCTAATAGCATTTTGTAATTGAACAAAAGTGGAAATTGTAGCATGAACACACTATCCTGGTATAGTAAACCTGAGGGCAGGATTACTCCCCAACCTTGTATCTCCAACTCTATTATGCTGGATACCTATCCTAAAAGAATTGTATTAATTTCCTGATTGTTAAAATATCCTTTTGGGGTAGATACTAACTTAATCTCCATCATATCAGTGAGGAATCTGAAGCCCAGAGAAGTTAAGCAACTTATTCAAGGCCATACAGATAGGAACAGGTGGCAACAGGTTATGTCTGGCTTCAAAGCCTGTTCTCTTACCCACATGCTCCACTGCCTTACCAGTGCTTGGCCCAGTGGGTCCTCAGAGCCTTATGGCTGTATGATAGACGAAGGTATCCCAGAGATGATGAGGCCCCTGAGCTCAGAGAGCCACTTACAAGTTTCAGTCAGAATAGAGACAGTTGGAGACTTGCTGGGGAAGCCACTTTAATATATCTGTCAGAGTCATGAGTTTAGTTTCTTGTAGTTTATCATGGACTGTCCTTGAGGTCAGGAGTGAAACAGTTAGAAGAGCTTGTCAAGTTAAAAAACCACTAGTTTTTCAGGTATGGAGTGTTTTTACTAAAGCACGCACACAGAAGCATTTAGTTAAGTGTCAAGAAACTATTAGACAGCTTATTTGTGCCCACTTCTAGTCCAAGTCCTTTGGGAGATGTACAAAGCAGTGGAGGGGATGCCTGAGTGTGTGTGCAATGTATCACTGTATGAAACAAGTCATGTTCACATAGAGAGACCATGTTGTGCTCAGGGCTGAGAATGAGCTTCTGAATGTATGAGCCTCATATTCAGCTCCAGGCACCAAGGCATTACAAACATTGTTAACAATATGATAAAGCTATAGCTACCATAAGCATGATCATTTAAAATAATCGAGTTGTGATCCAAATGCTGTAAAAATGGCCATAAATGTACCATATACTTTGATTATAGTTGAGGCTCTAATGTAGTATCAAGTACACACATAACACTTAAAAATATAATTCCATCCTATCATAAATGTGACTGAAAACTAATATGCTAGCTTTGATTAACATTAAATATTTAATTAGCAATCATTTTCTAGGAGTTTAGAGGGCTTTGCTGGGATGATTTGAATGGCGGAGGTTCTTAAAAGCCCTGTCCAAAGAAGTTGTATGAATGCCATTATTTTTCTTTCCTGAATTTTGCTGTTGCAAGCAGAGGCACAGAAAATAATTCTACCCTTAAACTGGGCCTCAAAGAACTACATTAGTTACTGAAATGTGGAAGATTTTATGCTAACAAAGCTACAGTTTATTTCAAGCAAATTATTTTAGAAAAAGTTAGGATTAACCCTCACATTCTCCTCTTCTTTTCCAATGCTTCTACCTATGAAAGTAGTAAGTATGTTAGCTTTGATTCAGACCCAATTAATCAGCAAATAGGGAGAGCTAAGCTCTTTCACATGACATTTTGATAACACCATTCAGACTATTAAAGGAAGGTCTGGACTATTCTTAACTGCAGATCTTACATTCCACTGTCTGTTGCTTATTTCTACCTTGGAGAACCTACCAGGATAATATCAAAACCTGAAATCATTATCTTTCCTCTGAAACCTCCTTTTATCTCCACTTATTTATCCACCAAGCAAATGTCCATCAAGTGTTGAGTAGATGAAATGGATGAAATTAAAAAAAATATTTACAAGGTCATCAACATAAGCTTAATAAAAAGCTGTGTGATTCAGAAACCACAAGTCAGTGCTCAATTTTGGCCACAGAAATGAATTTTCTGTGAGCATTTTACCCTGATAAGGGATTTACTACAAGGAATTAGGTGTTTCCAAAACCACTAGAAGGGCTGAGGGGAGATGAGGGTAATGCCTCTGGGGCTTTTGGGTTTATATGTCTGAGCTGTGTCATCATCCCTTCCTTTGTAACTTCCTGACAGTCTTGAAGAGGGCAGGCTTCTGCAAGTGCTCATGTTGGTTGGAGCCTGTTTCTCCCCAATCCCAAATCAAAGAATAAGGACTCCATCTCTTTTCCACCTTCCAGATTTTACACAAGTGCATTATAGCTGCAAGGGAGTCTGGGAATTATAGTTTTCAGCCCTGAGCCCAGAATCTAAGGAGATATTATAAGAGGTTGAAGATTTTTTCATAACTTTCCTATATGCTATCTAGCATAGAACATGCCATGGAAAATAGTCATGAGACAGTTTCCTGGTGCTAGTGAATGAAGTGTCATGTAAGAAGTGTGGGCATGGGATTAAAGATGGCGGCTGAGTAACAGCTTCCCTGTAACTGGGCTTGGCGAATCTGGGGAGACAAGACTCTAGACATCTCTGGCCGGTGGGATCTGCCTATGATCATCCCTTTGAGGATACAGGGAGCCAGCAAGGGACT
>CAUYPK010084927.1:0-25108 GCA_963574355.1 Loris lydekkerianus | reverse complement strand
CAGTGTGCGACACACCTGGATTCAGCAACAGGGTTGGGGGTGGTGCGCACGGTTCTCTGTGCCTGGCACCCAGTGACTTTGGCACAGAGAACCCAAGGCTCTAGCAGTCTCTGGCCAGGAGAAGGGCTCTGCGCAGAGGCACGGAGGGCTCCAGTGGGCACTCAGCTACCAGAGTCCCTGGTCAGATGGATGAGCTAGTGTGGAGGCTGGGAGGACACAGGAGGGGGAATGCAGGGTTGTGTGGCTCCCGCAGTTCCTCGTCAGGGAATGTGGAGCCCTGGTGTGTGCGAGTCACTGGTTGGGGGTCACTGCACACCTCTCATGGAGGTCTGGGCGGCGCCAAGCCCAGGAGTTTGAGGTTGCTATGAGCTGTGACGTCAGGGCACTGTACCCAAAGCAACAGCCCAAGGCTCCAGTGTGCCAAAACCATCTCACTCTGCTCCTAAGGATTAGGGCTGTGAGGCAGTTCAGTCCCTGCCTTTAAGCTCCTCAGTCACAAGGTTACTTTTTCCTGCCCCTTCCTTGCTCTGGGACCGTGAGGGCGGAGCTTGCTGGAGCAGTTTTTTCACACAATGGCTTTCACTGAGCCCAGCTCAGTGGCTCATTTGGGGCCCCAGACAATGCCCAAAGTTCTCCACACTTTTGCTCAAGCTCTCCCCCAGGCAGCTCAACTGAGCACGGTCCAAGAACACCAAAAAAGTTCACAGGTAAGGCCTTTCCAGTTTTCAGTCTGACTGTTGCTTGTACTCACGGTTGCTGGTGTGATTAGGTTGATTGAACACATGCAGCCACTTGCCAGTTTTTCACTGTTTTTGTCTTTCTCCTGGGGTCCAGAAGTCCCTTGCTGGCTCCCTGTATCCTCAAAGGGATGATCATAGGCAGATCACACCAGCCAGATATGTCTGAAGTCTTGTCTCCCCAGACTCATCATGCCCAGTTACAGGGAAGCTGTTACTCAGCCGCCATCTTTAATCCAAAAACGTATTTTTATAGTTTCATGTTTTAAGTTTAAATGTTTAATCCAGTGAGAGTCTATCTTTGTTAATAGTGAAAGGTGTGGGTCCAGTTTCAGTTTTCTACAGTTTGCCAGCCAGTTCACCCAGCACCATTTGTTAAATAGGGAATCTTTTCCCCACTGATTGTTTTTCATTTTTGGCTTGTCAAAGATCAAATAATGATAAGTAGCTGGATTCATCTCTTGGTTCCCTATTCTGTTCCAGACATCTACTTCTCTGTTTTTGTGCCAGTACCATGCTGGTTTGATCACTATAGATTCATGGTATAATCTGAGGTCTGGTAGTGTGATTCCTCCTGCTTTGTTTTTATTTCTGAGTAATGCCTTGGCCATTTGAGTTTTTTTCTGATTCCATATAAAATGAAGTATTATTTTTTCAAGATCTTTAAAGTATGACAATAGAGCTTTAATATGGATTGCATTAAAATTGTATATTGCTTTGGGTAGTATGGACATTTTAACAATGCTGATTCTTCCCAGTCATGAGCGTTGTATGTTTTTCCATTTGTTAATGTTTTCAGCTATTTCTTTTCTTAGAGTTTCATAGTTCTCTTTATAGAGATCTTTCATGTCCTTTGTTAGATAAAGTCCCAAATATTTCATCTTCTTTGGCACTACTGTGAATGGAATAGAGTCCTTGACTGTTTTTTCAGCTTGACTATTGTTGGTATATATAAAGGCTACAGATTTATGAATGTTGATTTTGTAACCTGAGATGCTGCTGTATTCCTTGATAACTTCTATGAGTTTTGTAGTAGAATCCCTGGTGTTTCCCAGATATACAATGATATCATCTGTGAAGACTGAAAGTTTGATCTCTTCTGACCCTATATGGATACCCTTGATCGCCTTTTCTTCTCTAATTGCAGTGGCTAAAACTTCCATTACAATGTTAAAGAGCAGTGGAGACAATGGGCAGCCTTGTGTGTTTCCTGATCTGAAGGGAAATGATTTCAATTTCACTCCATTCAATACAATATTGGCTGTGGGTTTACTGTAGATGGCCTCTATCATTTTCAGAAATGTCCCTTCTATACCAATTTTCTTAAGTGTTCTGATCATGAAGGGATGCTGGATATTATCAAAAGCTTTTTCTGCATCAATTGAGAGAATCATATGGTCTTTGTTTTTTAATTTGTTAGTGTGCTGAATTATACTTATTGATTTACGTATATTGAACTAGCCTTGAGACCCTGGGATAAAACCAATTTGGTCATGATATATAATTTGTTTGATGTATTGCTAAATTCTGTTTGTTAGGATCTTGTTGAATATTTTTGCATTTATATTCATTAGTGATATTGGTCTATAATTTTCTTTTCTTGTTGGGTCTTTTCCTGGTTTGCGGATCAGGGTGATGTTTGCTTCATAGAACATGTTGGGTAGTCTTCCTTCTCTTTCTACATTTTGGAACAGGTTGAGTAATATAGGTACTAATTTCTCTTTAAAGGTTTGGTAGAATTCTGATGTGAAGCCATCTGGTCCTGGGCTTTTCTTTTTAGGGAGGTTTTATATGTTTGATGCTATTTCAGAACTTGATATTGGCCTGTTCAACATTTCCACTTGATTCTGGCTAAGTCTTGGAATGTGACGTGCTTCCAAGTATTGGTCAATTTCCTTCCTATCTTCATATTTCTGAGAATATAGTTTCTTGTAATATTCATGAAGTATTTTTGAATTACTGAGTAGTCTGTTGTTATTTCGTCTTTGTCGTTTCTAATTGATGAGATTAGAGATTTTACTCTTTTTTTTTCCTGGTTAGGTTAGCCAAAGGTTTATCTATTTTATTGACCTTTTCAAAAAACCAACTTCTATATCTTTTATGAATAGTCAAAAGAACAGATTTGATTCTCAAATCTTTCTACATTTAAGTTTTGTTGTTTTTAGAAGTATAGTCTTGATTTGAGAAGTTTTACTTGAAAGGAACTAGAAATGTCTACATTTTTTCATCAAATGATGTTTCTTTTAGCAGAATTATTCCCAGGTGGGTTGAATTTGGGAAACTCAAAGCTTTCTTCACAAAGATGAGCAAGGCAGTCCTGAATGGATCATTGAGCAACAGATGGTGGGAGCCTAAGCCGACACTCTTGTCATGTGAGAGCACTGCCTCTTGTCAGAACTATGACAACATCCCATCTGCCTGCCTGACAGCCACAACTTCAATGAGAATGCTCTTGGAACTTTGTCTGTTTGGTCAAGTTTCCTTTCTCACAAATAGGAGCCCTTTCTGATTCCTCAGAAGAGAAAAGAGAAGGGAAAACTCCCTTCCACAGATTTTTCTTTTAAACGTTTTAATTTAAAAATAGCATGTTTTCCCTTTCTATAAGAGTAATACATGTTCATTATTAGGAGAGTTAGAATGCAGTTTATCTGTAAAAATGCAGTCTATCTGTAAATCCTCTTAATAATTTTTTATTTGTTTGTTTGTTTTGGTTTTGAGAGATTGTTACTCTGTCCCACTGGATAGAGTGCTGTGGCATCATAGCTCACAGCAACCTCAAACACTGAGGTTTAAGCGATCCTCCTGCCTCAGTCTTCTCTGTAGCTGGAACTACGCATGCCCACCATACACCTGGCTATTTTTAGAGATGGGGGTCTCGCTCTTGCTCAGACCAGTCTCAAACTCCTGAGCTCAGGCCACCTTCCTCGGCCTCCCAGAGAGCCGGGAATATAGGCGTGACCCACCACCTATAAGAATTAAGGGGATTAAGGTGCCAGCCTTAATCTTCTCAGTAATCTTGGTTAATATTCTGGTGAATATTCTTTTGAGTTTTTGCCTACATATACACAAACATACATCCACATACAATTTTTATAAAAATGAGATACTACTCTACACCATGATTTTGAAACTTAATTTTTTCATGTAACAGTTTATTGTTATCATCTTCCTAAGTCAGTTTATATAGGTTTGTTTTAAAATTTTAATGGTTTAAATACACTATAGCTTATTTCTTCTTTCCCTATCTGGGAGCTCTGAGGTTGTTCTTGTTTTCTATTATAAGCAACACAATGATCTCCTTTTACATATATATTTCTAGAGATAGTCTTTCAAATTAAGGCAACAAATATGTCTTTATTCCAAATGCTTGAGATATGTACCTGATTCAGAGAGACACTGTCCCTGTCTTCATAGGCTTAGAGTAAAAGGAAGAAATTAACCATTAAATAAGCAACAAAAAGCATGATGAAGGGGAAATTCAATGCACCATGGGGACATACAGTAAATAGATTTTTCATTGTATTTAAGGGGCCAGATACAGCCTGTCATAGGACAAGTTGTTTATGTTGGAAAGATGAGGGGTCTAGGGAAATCGAGTGAATAGCTAGTTAAAGGCCAGAAGTTAGAGAGAGCATGATATATTCATGACTCTCCAAAACAAGCTAGGATAGCATGCAGTGAGTGGGAGAGAGGCGCAAAAAGAAGCTTAAGAGTTAGGCAGAGGCTAGATTTTGTAAAGGGAACATTAAGGATGTTATTGAAGGATTTTAGGCAGATGAATAACATGGTCATCCTGAAGTTGATATTTTACTTATGAACTTGATAGTATTCTATGATTGTTTGGATGTTGAAAGTGAAAGAGAAGGATCAAGTGAGATTTCCATTTCTGGCTTAAACGATATAAGTGCTGCCATTCATTCTGTTTCTTGGTAGAGAAGTGGCTTTGAGAGGGAAGAAGATGTTATTAGTTTGGCACATTTTGAATTTGAGTAACTTCTAGATATCAAAATGGAGATATCTGTAGGTAAACATTTAGCTTTGCAGCTCACATGAGATGACTGAAATAGAGATATTGAGTTTTGAGTCATCAGCATATAAATGGCAATTAAAACCATGTGAGAAAATGAGAACACTCATTTTCAAGGGCAATAGGTCAATGACAGAACACAGAGGTGAGAAATTTTTATAATTGAGGATGGTGCAGGGAAGATGAGTTGATACTGGGGAAAAATACCCTGAGAGGTAGAAGGAAAACCAGAATGCAGGGCCACAGAAAGCAAAAGAAAAAAATAATCGCTTTGGATGGGTCAAGTGGCAAATTGTGTTAAATGCTGTTGGAAGTGAGAAGTATAAATTTAGTATCACAGAGACCATTGGTGACTTTAGTGAGAGCACATCTGGTGATGCTGAAGGGCTGCAGAGGGCAACAGGAGAAAGAGGTAAAGAATGTTTGAAATACACGTAATGCTTTCTTTAGCTTGTAATTCAAGTAGTAGAATTGCCAGGTTAAAGGTATGTTATATAAATTTTTACACGTTTTGCCCAGTTGCCTTTCAGAAAGCTTTTATAAATTAATAGTCTTGCGAGTGCTTATTTTCACACTCTCTGCCAGTCTTTAAAAATATTATCACAAATTTAATAAAATATGACAGAGTTAATTGATACTTGATTTGTGTTTGTTTGACTACTAGAGAGGTCATTGAACAGTTTTTCATGTTTTTTGACTATGTTTAGTCCTTTTGCAAATGATTCTTCATACATACACCTTGTCCGCTTTTCTGTCAGGGGCTTAGATTTTTACACATTGACTTGTAAGATCTTAGTATGTTTTGATATTTTTAACCTTATGTCTTTCATATAAGCTGCCATATGTTTTTTCCTGCTTATCCTTTTGTTTATGCTATTCTTTTTGTCATATAAGTTTTTTGAAGTTCCATAAAATCGAATCATCTTTTTTATCATGGTTCTATCTTTGATGCTTTTCTACTTCAAGTGTATATACATATTTATTAAAATTCCTTCTAATAAATTTACGTTTTTTTTTTATCTTTATCTTAATTTTAAATTCATGTAGAATTCATCTGCATGTTACATCTAAAATGATGTTGAGTTTGAATCTGAAGAATGTATAGAGTTAAGTAGGGGAAAAAGTAAATTGTAATATGAAGATTATTTTAGGTAGAGGGAATAGTAAGTGCAAAAACTCTGAGATGAGAGAGCACATGGTGATATTAAGGCTTTCTAAAAAGGCTTTTGATTTTTTTCCGCCTCCCAGATTTCACGATAATGCCTCTTATTGGCACAATCTAACCACTAATCCACTGGCAGATATCCTGAGGAATAGAGATCCTAGGTTTTCACCTGTTATTCTTCAGGAGGAAATAAAAGAAGAAAAATAATAGAATTACCAGCAGAAAATTTGGAATGAGAAGCAAAGGAGAGATAAGTATCAATGAGGAAAGCTAAGTTTTTGGCACAGGCAACTAAATGGGTGGTAACATCACCTGATAAGATAGAAAACAGTATAGGACAAACACATTTATTCAGAATATTGCCCAAGGATACAGAGCTAGTAAGTGGTAGAGTTGAGATTTCAAACTCAAGCTCTAGAGTCTGTTATTTCAACCCCTGTAAACTAACAGGGGAAAAATTATAAATTTGGTTCTAGACATGTTGAGTTTGAAACACCTTTGAAACATTTGAAATGTCAAGTAGGCAGTTAAAAAGAAATGTCAAGTAGTTGCATAGTTTGGAAGCTCAGGGGCGAAGTTTGGCTGGAGACTTTAAAAGTCATTATATTGAAAAATATGTTGTCATTATAGATGATATTTCCTAGGGAATGAGCATAGAATTAGAAAATAGAAATGCTTGGGCCTGGGCCTTTAGGAAAACACAAATATTTGATAGCACTGTAGAAAAAGATAAGCTTTCAATGGACCTGTAGAAGGAACAATAAAGGAGGTAGAATTAAAATTAGGAATTTTCATACTCGAGGATCCTATGGAAGAGAAATTTCAAAAAGAAGATGTCATCAAGAATGTCACAAAGAGCATATTGATGACCTCATCAATGGCCGACTTGATAGCACGACAGAGAAAGAAGCCACTTTAGAGTGGGGTAGGTACAAGGTGAAGGGTGGCTAAAGATAGCCAGTGTGGGCTATTTTGAACAGCTTGAGTATGAGAAAGAGAAGAAAGATTCAGCTCTGGGGAGTTTCATTCAAAAGAGGATTTTTAAACTTGCTTGTTTTTAGAAGTGGAGGGACTTAAACATATTTAAAAGCTGCTGAAAACAATCCATTTGAGGATAGGGGTGTTGAATGTGTAGGAGAAAGAAGATGTAATCATGCTTCAAAATTTTGAGAAGTTGAAAGGATGAAATTCAATACCCATGGAAGGTTGGCCATCAGTAAGAGATGGGTCATTTCTTCTGTTATAATCCTAGTAAAGACAAGAAGATAGTATTGGTGTAGAGAGTTTATAGCATGAAGTTAATAAAGATTCTGCTTGGTAAAGTTTTAATATTCCCTGTGAAATAAGAGATGTAACCCACTTGAGTGTGGAGATAGGCAGGTGAACTAGGAAAAAATAGCAGAGAGTAATAAAGAAGATAGGAAACTATTGTGTTGATCAGGAGGACATTCTGAGAAACATCATGCAATTTTTGGAAGTACTGCATGCCAATTTGAAGATGGTCATTACACATTTATTAGTAAAGCTATTCATTATGACCTGCTGTGTGACATTTTTTCTAGTAGGGTTTAGTTATTTAGGTATAGGTGCTGAGCAGATACTTCAGTTTATTAATAAAGGTTTTTTTTAGAGAGTAGCAAGAAAACAGGGAGACAAAAGACTGTAGGATATTGGTAAGTACTTAAATTAAATGGTAGATGATTGACTCTAGATTGGATGAGAAGAGGAAAAGGAACAGAATGAAAAATAGGGAGGAATTAGAAGGATCAGTGGACTGAAATGGACGGAAGGTAACATAGAGAGGTTGAAAATGATCAAAGTGGGAACAGTCGATAAAGCAAAAGAAGTGAGAACAGATGTGGGAAACCTGGCTAATGATTGAGTGGAAGAATAGTTTCTATGATTATAAAGTCTGATGGTTATGAGCAGCTGAGATTCAAGAAAAGTCACTGAAGATGAGAACAAGGAATAAGGTGCTGGATAGGTTATATGTGTGTACAAGTGAAATATTAAGAGTCAATTAGGATTAGAGAAGGACTTGTTTAGGGGATGAAGGCATCGGCCCAGGTGTATTTTATATGTAGGTCACTACAAAAGTTTTGAGATAGACCATGTTATGGCCCATTATTTCACTTCCAAGAAATAACAATCTACTGAATCTTCCTGATTCACCTGTGCAAATCATTTCTTAATTTTTGTGTATCTCAAAACTTTTGTAATGACCCACATATTATATTACATTACGCTATGTTAGTTATCCTATTGGACTATTATATTAAAGGGAGCAAAATAGTTCAACGTTATATTTATAAAATTTCACTCAACAATAAGAAAGAACCAACTATTTTGCTCATGTTGTAGAATTCTCATCAGGCTCAGGTACTCCAACTTCTGGAAGAAAGAATATGTTGCTGCTGACCTGAAGGAGATGGTGCAGTGTTGATCACAGTGGACTTGGGAGTAAGGGAAGGCTAGATTTGAATGCTGATGACATTGAGTAATTAACCTGACCTCGGTAAGCCTGAATTTTCAAATCACTGACAAGGATTCCCAATGTCAATTTTGTGAAGTGCAGTCAGGATGAAATCAGATAAAAGATGTGACACTTCACCCACAGTGGCATTTAATATGTGCTCAATAAATCTAAATTTCCCCCCAAGAGGAATCCTACCCAGGGAAATACTAGTTTTGAAATGAAAACCTACACACTGTCCCATTGGTTTTGGTGGAAAAACAGTTTTCTAAGTTATAATTTTATACAAAAAGATAAGCAAATGAATAGTTTGCCAAAGGTGGTAAGATGCCTTACTCCCTAAATTCCTTTATAATATGGAAATTTAATTCTATTCTGCAGTGATTATAATTCAGTCTCTGAAGATAATTGCACCTAATTGTGATCTTGTTATGAATAACTTTGTAGAGAGAAATGCAGCTAAACAATGAGGTTGATTATCTGAGGTTTATAGGATTCAGAGAAATGACAAAAATAGGCCAGAGTCCTTGACTGAATATTGATTAGTGAATAAAAGGTAGAATTTTCTGTGAGATTCTGGAAGTGTACTTTGGGGATAGAAAATATGTATTTTACTAGTTAGAAATGTTAAGTACAATTTATTGAGTGTTTACTATGTGTCAGAAACTTTCCAAGGACTTAGTGGTTCTTATAATCACTATGATTCCCATTTTCCAGATAAGGAAACTGAGGCTGGAAGAGATTAAATGACTCTCCCATGGCTTATGGCAGAATCATAATTTGAACCCTTGTCTGTCTTTAATGATACTTTTGCTTTGGAAGCAAAGCAAAGCTCTGGGAAGCACAGATTTTCTACAAAAAAAAAAATGGATAAGAATAATTTCTTAGGAAACTCAGGATTCTACAGAGAAACAGAAGCAATAGGAGGTGTGTGAGTGTGTGTGTGTGTGTGTGTGTGTGTGTGTGAAGAGATTTATTATAAGGTATTAGCTCACATGATTATGGAGGCTGGCAAGTCCCAAATCTGTGATGTGGTCTGGTGGGCTGGAGACACAGGAAGCTGTGGGTGTACATGAAGCCTGAAGGCATCCTGCTGGAAAATTCTCTCTTGTCAAGGACGTTGGTCTTTTTGTTCTGTTCAGTCCTTCCACTGATTTGATGAGGACCGCTCACATTATAAAAGGTAATCTGCTTGCTCAAAGTAGACTGATTCAAATATTAATCTCATCCCCAAATACCCACCAACTTTATACATAGAATTAAACATCACAATGTCTTAAGAGAGTTTGCTTTTATTAGTCAGCTCTCCAGGAGGTGGAATTTAACAGGACTGATGTAATTTCCTACCTTAATTAGCAAAGCCCACTTACTCGGGCTTGATGGAATATTACAATATGTTAGATGATGCTATAGCATTTTAAGAATAAACCATAATTCATAGATTTGTGGTAGATAAAATTCTAATTGTAAAAATCTAGCCTCTGAAAGTTTAAAGAAACTACCACATTCTAAAGATAGCCAGCGTCCTTTCAGGCTTGCCTTTGAAATAATGATAATAATAGGTAATAATAATGATAATAATAGTAGTTAGCATTTATTGACTGTTACTGTGTGCCAGACATAGCTTCTGATTGTTTTATGTGTTATCTCATTTAGAAAGAAGGTACTATGATCATTCTTTTATACTTTCCATTATGCATATGGAAGCAGAGTCTCACAGAAGTTAGCAAGCTCACCATAGTAATACAGATAGTAAAGGATGGAGCCACAATTCAAAGAAAGGATGTTTTCAGCACATGAAGGAGATTCAGGGTGTAAACGTGCATTAGCCCCCACATTTCATCTCAGTACTTTCCACAGTTTCTGAAGTTGTCACCACTGGCAGAATTAAAACATTAGAAGACCAAATAATCAACATTTCAGTACTAATTGTGTGTTCAGCACTCATAAAAGTTCCAGGGAGGATAGAATAATGAAATGGATTCACTGCCTTGAAAGAGCCTGCTGCCTCATTAGAGAATCTCAAATAGACCCTGGAGGAGTACTGCTTGGGCATGAATTGCTTCCATAGTTTTGATATATTGTTTCCTTGTGTGTAGGTGGTAGACTTTTTTGCTGTTTTATTGTTTTTTAACTTAACTTAGGGGGGTTTTGTTTGGTTTCTGCTCCACTAAGAACACTTAACATGAGATCTTAACAGATTTTTATCTGTAATACACTGTTGATAACTTAGACCCAATGTTTTACAGCAAATCTCTAGAATTTATTCATCTTGCATGGCTGAAACATTATACCCTTTGATTTCCAATTCTCCATTTTTCTCTCCCTTCAGCACATGGCAATCACTATTGTACTCTCTGCTTCTGTGGGTTTGACTATTTTAGATACCTTCTATAACAGGAATCATGCAGTATTTGTCTTTCTATGATGGGCTTATTTCACTAAGTTGTAAGACCTCAGGGTTCATCCACGTTGTTGTATATTATAGAATTTCCTTCTTTTTAAGGGCTGAATAATAGTCAATTGCATGTCTATAGCACATTTTCTTATCCATTCATCCATTGATGGACATTGAGGTTGTTTCTACACCTTGGCTATAGTAAATGAGCGTGGGAGTGCATATAGCTTTTAAAGATTTAGTTGTCAAATTTTTATGATAAATAACGAGAAGTAGGATTGCTGGATCATATTTTGAATGTTTAAATTAATTTTCTATTTTTAATGTTTTGAGAAATCTTCATACATTTTCTATGGCAGCTGCATTATTTTGCATCCCCCCCAAGAGTATACAAATATTCCAATTTTCCTACATCCTTGCTAATACTCATTGTCTGTTTTTAATTTTTTTTAAAATATTCTAACAGGTATGAAGTGATATCCCACTGTGGTTTAGATTAGCATTTTCTTGATTAGTGAAGTTGAGTATCTTTTCATAAGCCTGTTGATTAATTATATGTCTTCCCTGGAGAAATATCTATTCAAGCCCTTACCCTATTTCTTAAAATCATGTTTTTCTTTCTTTCTTCTTTTTTTTTTTTTTTAGAGACAGAGTCTCACTTTGTCACCCTTGATGGAGTGCTGTAGTATCACAGCTCACAGCAACCTTCAGCTCTTGGGCTTAGGCGATTCCCTTGCCTCAGCCTCCTGAGTAGCTGGGACTACAGGTGCCCACCACAACACTTGCCTATTTTTTAGTTGCTGTTTGGCCGGGGCCAGGTTTGAACCTGCCGCCTCAGTATATGGGGCTGGCGCCCTACTGACTGAGCCCCAGGTACTGCCTAAAATCATCTTGTTAGTTGTTTTTATTTGCTATAGAGTTGTATATGATTTACATACCCTTATATATTTAAAAAACTGACCCTTTATCATGTACATGGTTTGCACATATTTTCTCCCATTCCATTGGTTACCTTGGAGGTTACCTGTTGGTGGTTGCCTTTGCTGTGCAGAAGCTTTTTAGTTTGATACAGCTTCATGTGTCTAACATTTCTTCTGTTGCCTATGCTTTTGGTATCATATGCATGAAATCATTGCTTAGACCAATGTCATATGGATTTCCCACTTATGCTTTCTCCTGAGAGTTTTATACTTTCGGGTCTTACGTTTACATTTTTAATCCATTTTAAGTTGATTTTTTTGTGTATGGTATAAAGTAAGTGTCCAATTTTGTTCTTCTGCATGTGGTTATCCAGTTTTATCCGCAGCATTTATCGGAGAGCTACCTTTTGTCCATTGTACATTCTTGTTGAAGATCAGTTGACCATGTCCATGTGGATTTACTTCTAGGCTCTTTATTTTGTTCCACTGGTCTTTGTGTCTGCTTTTACTCTAGTGCCATGCTATTTTAATTACTATAGCTTCATAGTATATTTTGAAAGCTTTTAGCTTTGTTCTTCTTTTTCAAGACTGTCTTCACTATTTGGGGTTCTTTGTGGGTCTATATGAATTTTAGAACTTTTCTCCCTGTTTCTGTAAAAAATACTATTGAGATTTTGACAGACATTGCACTGAATCTGTAGTTCACTCTGGGCAGTATGGACATTTTGAAGATATTAATTCTCTAGGTCCATGAACATAGGATATCTATTTCTTATGTTGTCTTCATTACTTTTTCAGATAGTTTGCTGTTAATGTACAATGTTACACCTAACTTTGAGATGTTGGTTTTGTATCCTGCAACTTTTCTGAATTGTTTATTAGTTCTAACTGTGTGTGTGCGTAGTAGTTAGGGTTTTCATATATAAAATAAAATAATGTTATCTGCAAACAGGGACACTTTTAGTTCCTCCTTTCTGATTTGGATTCCTTTACTTCTTTCTTGCCTAGTTGCTCATCTAGGACTTTTAGTACTGTCTTAAATAGAAATGGTAAGAGTGGGCATCCTTGTCTTGGTTTTTATCTTTTATAAAAGCCTTTAATATGAAAGGCTTTCATATTTTCTCCTCATGAGTGTAATGCTCATTGTGGGATTTTCTGTGTGGCTTTTATTATGTTCTATTCCTGGCTTATTGAAAGTTTTTATTATCAAATTGTGTAAAAATTTGTCAATGCTTTTTCTGCATCTATTGGAATGGTCATGTGGTTTTTAATCTTAGTTTTTTTTAAATATTGTGTATAATATTAATTTATTTTTGTACGTTGAAACCTCCTTGCATCCCAGGGTTAATCTCACTTGGTCATGGTGAGTAATCCATTTAATGTGCTATTAAATTTGATTTGCTATTATGTCATTGAGGAATTTTGCATCCACATTTATTAAGGATGTTGGCCTGTTGGTTAATTCTGGCTTCATAAAATGAGTTTGGAAGTATTCCTTCTTTTTCAATTTTTTGAAAGAGTTTGGTGTTAATTCTTTAAATGTTCAGTAGAATTCATTGGTGAAAACACCTGGTCTTGGCCATTTTTTTGTCAGGAAGTTTTTGATTACTAGTTCAATCTCCTTACTAAGTCTAGACAATGATTTCATGGATATGACACCAAAAGAATGGGCAGCAAAGGTTAAAATATATAAGTGGGACTATATCAAACTAAAAAGCTTTTGCACAGGAAATGCAACCATCAGCAGAGTGAAAAGGTCTATTCAGACTATTTCTTCATGATTCAGTCTTGACAGGTTATACATTTCTAAGAATTTATCTATTTCTTCTGTGTCATCCAGCTTGCTGGCACATAATTGTTCATTGTAATTTCTTGCAATCCTTTTTATTATTGGCATCAATTGTGTTTCTTCCATTTCTGATTTTGTCTTCTTTGTTTTTTATTAGTCCAAGGTAGACGCTTATCTATTTTGTATTCTAAACAAAAGACAACTCTTAGTTTTGTCCCTATTTTCTATTGTTTTTCTATTCTGTTTATTTTTACATGATTTCTATTATCTTCCTTTTGCTAACTTTGGACTTTGTTTTTCTAGTTCTTTGATGTGCAAAGTTAGGTTATTTATTTGAAATCTTTTTTAATGTTGGCATTTATCACTATAAACTTTACTGTTAATGCTGTGTTTACTGCATTTCATAAGTTTCGGTAGGTCATGTTTTTGTTTCCACTTGTGTCTAGACATTTTTTGATTTCTCTTTTAATTTCTTCTTTTACCCATTTTTTTAAAAGTATATTATTTAATTTCTACATAATTAGGAATTTTCCAGTTTTCCTTCTGTTATTGATTTCTAGTTTCGTTCCATTGTGATTGGAAAATATACTTGGTATAATTTCAATCTCCTTAAATTCTTTAAAACTTGTTTTATTATTGAATATTGATATCCTGAAGAATATTCTATATATGCTTGAGAAGAATGTGTATTCTGTTGCCATTGGGTGGAATGTTCTTAGTGTGACTATCAGGTTCATTTGGTCTACCGTGTTTAAGCCTGCAGTTTCTTTGTTGATTTTCTGTCAGATTGTTTTATTAGTTATTAAAAGTGAGGGATTGAAATTTCCTACTATTTGTTAATTTCTATTTAACCTTCTTACTTAGGGTAGTGTATATATATATTGTTGTTATATATATATATATATATATATATATATATATATATATATATGTATATATATATATATACAGAGTCTCAAAAAAAATCTCCCTGAGTAGAGTGTTGTGGCGTTACAGCTCATGGAAACCTCAACTTCTTGGGCTTAAGTGATTCTCTTGCCTCAGCCTCCCAAGTAGCTGGGACTACATGCTCCTGCCACAATGCCGGGCTATTTTGTTGTTGTTGTTGTTGTTGTTGTAGTTTTTTGGCAGGCCCAGGCTGGATTTGAACCTGCCAGCTCTGGTGTATGTGTCTGGCTCCCTAGCTGCTTGAGCTACAGGTGCCAAGCCTTAGGGTAGTTTTTAATAAGAAATTATTTACTGTTGCTCTTCCATTAATTGTTTTCTGTTTGTCATATTGTTCTTTTGCCCTTATTTCCCTCTCTTTCTGGTTTCCTTTATGCTTCATTGATTTTTTTTGTGTTGATATGCTTTGATTGAATTCTCTCTTTTTTTGTGTGCACTTTCTATGGCTATTTTCATATAGGCTACAATGGGCCTATATGAAGTATCTTATAGTAGTCTATTTGGAGCCAATAAAAACTTCAGTTGTACACAAAAAGCTCTATACCTTTACATCTCATTCCTACTTTATGTTATTGATATTGTAATTTTATCTTTTTATATTGTGTACCCATTAATATATTTTTAAAGCTGTAGTTATTTATAATAATTTTGTCTTCTAATTTTTATGTTAGAATTAAGTATTTACCCAGTACCACTATAGTAATACAATATTCTCTATTTTTTATATATATTTAACTTTACCAATAAATTTTATACTTTCTTATGCTATCATGTTGCTTTTTAGCAAACTTTCATTTCAATTAGAAAAATTGCCTTTAGCATTTCCTTTTTGTTCTACTGACTAGATAATTTCAAATGACCTGTGTTTGAGTTTTCTGATTCTTTCTTCTGTTTGATATAATCTGCTGTTGAAGTTCTTTGTAGAGTTTTCCAATTAAGTTATTGTATCCTTCAGTGGAAAAATTTCTGTTTGTTTCTTCTAAAAAATGTTCCACATCTCTATTGAAATCCTCTTTTTGTTTATAAATTGTTTTCCTGAGCTCATTGAACATTTTAATGATGGTTATTTTGAATTCTATATCAGGTAATTAATCTATCTCTATTTCAGTAAGAGTGGTTTCTAAAATTTTATCTTTTTTGCTTCAACTGAATCATGTTTCTTTATTTTCTTTGACTCTTTATATTGGTTATCTATGCATTAGAAATAGCACCCACTATTTCCAGTCTTGATATATTGCTCTTATACCAGAGAACACTTCCAGTCAACCTAGCCAAAGCTTTTGTGGGCCTCTGAAAGCACAATAGTGCAAACTGCTACCTTTGTTCTTTTTAACTTCAGAGGTCTAACATAACTGGGTTCTGTCAGCACACACTGAGAATGTCAATATAGAAACCAGTCCCTTGAGAAGCACCCCAAAAGTTGGCACGTTAGATGTGTGGTTCAACTTTTTTTCTCTTCAGAAAAAAGCTGGCAGCTGAGGGATTTCTTCTGATTATATGGTGCTGTGCAAAGGGCTGGGATTATGACAAGAGAGTGTCTTCAATGTTCCTACTAGTTTCAAGTATGCGTGGTTTTGTACTCACCTGAGGTGGAGGAACCTCTCAAGTAGTTTCTGGATTACTTTTAAATGGAATTGATCTCTGCATTGCTGTTGAATCAGTGTGTCTGTGAACCTAGAGCTTATTATTCTGTTATCTTGCTGACATCACCTCTTTTAATTTTTAACAAACCATTTTAATCCACCCTGAAGTAGGCCAAATGCAAAGAACTTGGGTAATTTGGTGGGCTTTTAGCTAACTGCATTGAGGAGAATATTTATTAGGACTTGTAAAGTAGAATAAAACAATTATAGCTATAATTTGATGATTATTCATTAGTTCTTCGGCCTAGGCTGGGACAGGCATATAAGTTACATTTTCTAATGGCCCCATTAAAACAGTAAAAAGAAATATGTGAAATAAATTTTCATATTATATTTTATTTAATTCAGTGTTTCTGAAATAGTATCATTTCAACATGTAATTAATATAAATGTTATTAATGAGATAATTTATTTTTATTTGGACTAAGTCCTTGAAATTCAGTGTGTTTGTTTACATATATAGCACATCTCAATTAGAAGTTGCCACAGTTCAGATGCTCGGTGGCCACATGTGGTCAGTATCTACCACATTGGACAGCATGACCCTGGCACAACCCTTAGTACCTAGATGCCTTCTGTGTGCATTATTCTAACAATCGGTTGATCAGGCTGACTTGGAGCCAGCGGAGTGCTGACTCTTGGAAGAAGTGAATGCCAGCTCCGGTGTGCATGTGTGCAGGAAGCTTCAGTTTTATTTGATTCTGCATAAACATCAGAAACAAAATCAAACTCCTCAGGAACAAATCTATTTCAAATTCTATTCTGGCAATTTGTAGATTCAGATTAGGCACCCTTAGTTTCCTGTTATGAGGAGGGGGCATCCAGCACAGTAAATATTTACCCAGAGCCCTCTTTCTCAGATCCTGTGAGTAGGAAGTCATCAGCTATGAGACCAAAAAACATATTTTCACAACATTTCTAAAAGTTTGCCTTTATGGTATAGCTTCTTCAATAAATATTATCCCCAAACTGCAATTTGAAAGCTGATCCTGCTGACTCTGGCTTTCCAGATATCTTTGAAGCCACAGGATAGTATGAAAACAAAGCATTTATTTTCATAGTTCTGTGACAGAAAAATAAACACATATCCCTTCTAAAGGGAGACTCAACCTCTGAGCTTCAGAATGTGATCTGCCAGGTGAGGGTACTAACCAGTGTCTAGAGTTCTCGTTTTCATCAGGATTGCTTCAGGATGCTTTTTTCCACTTTGGTTTACTCTTTCAAAAAGCCACTAGAGTCTCCTTCACACAGGTATACATCTCACAAATAGTGTACTTGCAAAAGTTCTCTGAACTGGGCTTGTGAATAGAGTGCTGTGATCTAGCAAGGTATTAAACTATAATCAAAAACAATTGTTCCTCTGTGAATAGATGGATTATAAACAGAAAAGCACATAGCCACAGTGCTCTGATTTTTTTTCTCTGTGCACCTAGCAACCAGGCAAAGAACCAGTCACATATTAGGTCACTAAATGGAGCTGAATGTGTGAATGAATGCTATGAATTCTCTTCTCTTGCTCTCAGATTTTTAGGGGAAATGGGAAGAGTCATCTATTGCTAGGGATCACTCCCTCTCTAGAACACATGGGTAGCAAATTCTCATGAAAACATTGCATTTACAACACAATCCATTATAAAAGAAGAAAGAAAACATGTCCTAAGAAGTGAGTTTAGGTTGCAGGGTTTTATAAAGCTTTACACTAAGAGTAGTCTCAAGGTAAACTGGGTACTGCCTAGGGGCCGGGGATCATTGTGTGCTTCCCTGGTGGGTCTAGCAGATAATCTGGTTGCAGCAAGGACCACTTAAAAGGCAGCAAAGGCCCTAGGACTGGAGTGAGCATGAAGAGAGAGCTGAGTTGATTAAGGCTATGTCTGCACCCATGCTGTGTAATTGACTTATGTGGGTTAAGTTCAGTAATTTACAGCTTAGTTTTGTTTAGCTCTAGCTCATCTTCATGGTTCAATTTATGCAAGTATCCTCTAGCCCAAAGCACTTACAAAACAAAAAAGAATCCTGTTTTTTGGAAATGTAGAAAAGTACAAATAGGAATGGCAGAAGTATCTTAGAAGTGTCTTCATTCTGCTACCTTTGGGCCCAACACAGAAGATTCTCACAGGTCTGAGCATCCTTTTTCTTGCAAAGGATGCAGGTTACAGTGATTGCTCTAGAAGACCTGGTGCTCATCCTTATAATGATTGAGAGGACAGGTTGGTCCTAGGGCATAACTCTGATATGGTACCTTCAACAGTGACTGCAGAACCAACCATGTTTATTCCTTACCCCACCGTCTGTAGCTCCAGTCTCTCACTGCCGACTTCTCTAAGGTTGCCTTGTCAGGAGAGATGTGTGCATGTACATGTTTTACTTTTCATTGGCTTATCTCATCTTAAGACCCAGACAGAGAATAGTTGATTACTTTTCATTCATCATGGGTTTTGACCATAATACAGTCATACATCAATTAATGATGGAGATACATTTTGAGAAATGCTTTGTTAGATGATTTCGTCATTGTGTGAACATTGTAGAATGTGCTTACATAGACCTAGATGGTACAGCCTACTCTACCCATAAGTTATATGCTATAGGTGACAGCTCCTAGCCTACAAACCTTTATAACATGTTAATATTGAATACTCTAAGCAACTGTAACACAATGGTAACTATCTGTATCTGAACACATCTAAATATAGAAAAGGTACAGTAAAAAATGGTTTACAAGATAAGAAATAGTTCCCCTATATGGACACTTAACCATGAATGCAACCTGCAGGGCTGGAAATTGTTCTGTGTGGGCTGGTTAGTGAGTGATGTGTGAATATGAAAGCCAAAGACATTATGTATCCTACTGCAGATGTTATAAACACTGGACACTTAGACCACACCAAATTCATTAAATTTTTGTCTTTCTTTAATATAATTGTACTTAGGTCACTAACGTTTTTACTTTATAAACTTTTAACTTCTTTTACTTTTTGACTCTTGTAATATAATTAGCTTAAAACACAAAAGCATTACTCAGTTTTACAAAGCCTTTTCTTTATGTCCTTATTCTATAAACCTTTTTTCCATAATTTTTTTTTCACTTTTAAGCTTTTTTTTTAATACTTTTAAGCCTAGGCCTGCACAGGGTCAGGATCATCAGTTTCACTGTCTTCCCCTCTATATCTTGTCCTACTGGAAGGTATTCAGGGGCAGTAACATGCATGGAACTGTCACCTCCTAGGATAACAATGCCTTCTCCTGACATACCTCCTGGAGGACCTGCCTGAGTATATTTTATAATTAATTTTTTTGTTAATATGTGGAAGGAGTACATTCTAAAGGAACAATAAAAAGTATAATATGGTAAATACATAACTAGTAACATAGTCATTTATTATCAAGTATTATGCACTGCACATAATTATATGTGCTATAGTTTAATACAACTGGCAGTGTAGTAGGTTTGTTTAATACCAGCATTACCACAAACACATGAATGACATTTTTCACTATGTTGTGATGGTTATAATATCACCAAGTGATAAGAATTTTTCAGTTCCATTTTATCTGTATGGAGCTGCTATTGTATATGCAATTTCTTGCTGACTTAAACATCATCATACAGAGCGCAACTGTATGCTATAATGTGAACAGACTGAATAAACTTGGCATAAAAGTATTGCGAAATTCTCTCTTTCCTTGTTTTTCTTCTTGTCTTAGTTGTAGAAGAAAATGTACACATACAGGTTCAGATACATCATCCCTAAATCCTAACTCTCCAGGTTTTATAATATAAAAAGTAACTTGGACACATATGAAATATAAAATGAAAAATAAAATGGTTGTTCAGTCTGTTAAGGCTGAGTTTTAGGCAGTCAAGAATAAGATCAGGGTTAGAAATTGAGGGTGGGTGGAATGTAGTAGCTTTTACAAAGCATTCTTGAGTAGAATCATCTACTTCAGCAATATACAGGACCATGAGTGTGGGCCAAGTTCAGAGACCAAGTGTTTTATGCAATTGTGTGAAAGAACAGGCCAGAAATGAATTTCAATTAAGCCAAATGACAAGAATAACCACAAATTAGAATTGGACGGGAAGATGAGTATGGACACATAAGACAGAAAAAGAGGATCGAACCACTGAATCAAGTTTTCCTGCTTCCTGTTCTGTTTGTTTTTATTGCTGGGGTGGAGGGCAGGCGGATAAGTGTCTGCAGGTGTGTGATAGAAATCAGAAAGGAAGGCAGACTGGTAAGGAAGCCCTCTTTTTGGCTATTGGAAGCTGATGCTTTGTCCAATTTTTTTCATTGTATTCATAAAATTGGCTGGAATTTCATCTATGTGAAAACTCCCAAGTTTTGATAGGAAATGAAATGTTTGTATTAGTGATTCTAAGGTTGATGTTTGAAATATTTTTCCTAAAATTAGAGGCTTCAATAACATTGAGATGGCCAAACAAATTTCATTTTTCTTTTCAATGGTGTTTATGCTAGGCTTATTTTGCTAAGGACTTGGCTGTAGTTGGTAATGACAGATCAGCAGTTTAGTTCAAGTATACTGTACAGAAATTGAGAACAGCTTTTTCTTACGTCCTAAAGAAGTAGAAATGACAAATACAGCAATGAAGTGAGTTGGCCTGGGAAATAAGGTCAAGAGATGCTGGCTGTGTTTCTTGACCACTTACAGCCAGCCTTGTCAGCAAATGATTTTTATTTGTGTTCTTTAGTTGGTTACACATAATTTTTAAACATATTGAACTTTCATCTTCAAAAAATTAAATTACTTGTAATTCTGAGTTTGTGGAAAGCTGTCATACATACATATATGTGTCTCTTTTTATTTATTTACTTTTACTAATCATTCCTGGGCCCAAGTTTCATCACGCCACATCACTTATTTTCTCTCTTACTTTTTTTATATGCAATATTATCAACCTTCTGATTTCCATTTATTATTGGTAAACACCCAGGTGGTTATGAATTCCTCCTATTACAAAAAGTACTGCAGTGAATATTTTCATACATGTCTCTTTATGCATATGTATGGTTTGTCCTAAAAAAGTATATCAGTTGTAGGATATTACCATATTAATTTTGACTGAACATTTTCAAACTGATCCCCAAACCAGGCACATATTTAAAAAATATCCAATAAAAGAGCCATGTTTCATTATATTGACAGAAGACAGTATTCTGGACACAGAAATCTTGAAACTCATCCCAAACTGCCAACCCTATCCACAAAATGCAGAGATGTTAGCAGTCTTCATTTATTCAAAGCTTCTATAAGAAAAATAGGCAAAATGCAAATTAACATATTTCAATTGATAAAAATTACCTCCTTCCATACATACAGGTAGTAAGAAATGACTACAAAAAACAACTTGACAAGCAATAGGGGAAATTAAAAAAGATTATCTAAATTAAAAAACTAAAATTGTCCAGAGAGAGAGAGAAATGAAGAGTTGATTAAATTCAGGGAAGACATAGAGGAAAAAGAAGGAATTATATCAGAAATGAAGGTTAAATTTCAAGGTACCTTTTTCCAAATAGACTCAAATGAAAAATTAATAAGAATAATTTAAGAAAATCAGAGAAACAGCCAAAAGAATGAGCACAAGATAAATGGAAGGACTATAAGAATCAAAAAGACAACAAAAATGTGTCAGTGCAATGGAATGAGCCAAAGATCTAACACCTATTATTTAGTTACCTGAAGAAGAAAAACAATGAACATAGCATATTTTGCTGTGTATGATGCTTACTTTTCCCACCAAATACTTCAGGAAAAGCAAAGATGAACATTATACATGGATTATACATTTGGGTCTGCTATGCCCTCCCACCTGGGTCTACTGGGTACATGGGGTTCTAGTCCGGGAGGATCCAGAATCTGGTAGGAGGGGGGCCGTTGAAACATCTGCTGAGTGCTGTAATTAGGAGAGGGTACAGTGCCAGGGCTGGCAGTGTGAGGTCAAGGCTGAGCCTGGCTGCATAGAAGGGACAGGGAACCCTGCATAGGCCCCAGGGATCCGCCTGGCTACCCGAAGGCTGAGCATAGTGGGCCTGCCCTGCTGGCCACACATGTGGCCTTTTCAGACATGGCCCACTATAAGGGGGGAGCGAAGGGACAGACTTCACAGAATGGGTAGCTCTGGGAGGGCAGTGTAATCTCTGCACATTTACCAGTGAGTGGTAGTCCTCCCCAAGTGTCTTTCCTGACCAAGAGCTAGCCACTTTTGAAGGACATTTTCCTAAAACTTTTGATTAGAAATGTGAGTGAGCATTATACACAGGAGTATACTGTACATAGCAAGACACAGTAACTAAAATTTGAAATAATAATTCAAGAAAACTTTCTGAAAGAGTGTATCTACATACATTAAAAGGTCCACTAAGTATCTGAAAAAATTCATCAGAACAATGAACTCTGGTACCTATCTGAGGAAATTTATTAGATTTTAAGCAGCTAGGAAGAGTCCTCAAGGTCTGAGGACAATGAAATGAAATTAGCTTACAAGGATAAAAGAGTTAAAATGGAATTTGATTTCTCAAAAATAATATACAGTTTTGTAGTTTTGAATAAATTTACACAAAAATTTGTTGTGCAACCAAGAATTTTTATTCATTTTACTCATATATATTTATCCATGGGAAACAAAACCAATGTTGACATAAAAACCTATACATAAACATTCAAAGCAACTGTATAATACTAGAAACTAGAAGCATCTCATGTATCAATCTACTAATAAATAAATTAAAAATTGTGATATATTTATAGTTGGGCAATATATTGACATAAGTTAATAACATGTGCTACAACATGGATAAATCTCAAGTGTATTATGCTAAGTGAAGAAGCCAGATACAGCAGGTGATAAATTGTGTGATTCTGCTTTTATAAAATTTGGGGACATTAAGATTACAGGGATAGGAAAAATATTAGTGGTTGCCAGTTTCTGCATTTAGGGAGAGAGTATTCATTACAGAAGGGCATGAGGGAACTTTTTGGGGCGATGGAAATATCTTTATTACAGTAGCTATTGGTGGTCTATATATCTTTATTATGGTGGTTGTTACATGACCTTTTATATTTTCTAAAATTCATCAAAGAAACGTACACATTAAAAGGATAAATGCTATCATATGCAAAATTTACCTCCACAACATTGTCTTAAAAATTGACCTACAAAGCAAGGCAACAGTGAAACAGCATTAAACAAATCCAACACAGAGAAAAGTGTGAAACAAAGATAGTCTAGAATATGAATATAGATATCTAGTCAAGCTACGCATCAAATAAACAGTAAGACTACAGAAAAGCTATTTTATTAAAACCCAGCCCTAGCCAAAACTGCAACAAAAAATAGCCGGGCATTGTGGTGGGCACCTGTAGTCCCAGCTACATGGGAGGCTGAGGCAAGAGAATAACCTAAGCCCAAGAGCTGGAGGTTGCTGTGAGCTGTGATGTCGAAGCACTCTAATGAGGGCAACAATGTGAGACTCTGTTTCTAAAAAAAAAAAAAAAAGAAAGAAAGAAAAAAAAGAAAGAAAAACTATTTTAAAGATCCAAGAATTTAGTGAATATTGTATCCATAAACCCTACTTTAGGAATCTACCAGGGAATACGCTTCTTCTAACCAAGAGATAAATGAGAAAACTGGAAAAGAACTTATTCAGAGTATTAATTGTAGACCTAACAAAGGAAGAATAATATATAAATATTTTATATCTCCTCAGTAGAAATAATACAACTAAAAAATCAAAGGAGTGGGGAGAAAAAAGAGGAAATTAGTAAAATGTTAGTGAAATTACCCTATATCAGTATCTACAAAATAAATTTAAAGCAGTGATTAGAGGAAATTGCTTAGCTTAAAACAAATATATCTGCTATTTTTCCCAAAATGAGATGTAAAAAAGATAAACTAGAAACTAATGAATTGGATTATGTATGGAGGTGGGTAGAAATGGGAAATGGATGGACTGGTAACATTTCTCTATTCTTTTTTTTTCTGCATAGTTTTGAATTCTGGTATTATGTTAATGTTTTACTTACCTGAAAACATAAAAGCAAAAACAATGGGTAAAGCATCTTAAAATGGAATATAAGCAAGAAAAATGAACCTATTTCTAATAAATTAATCACACTGAAGAGGCATGTACAGTGGGAGAATATAGCCTGTCACTTTTAAACACAATATTTTTACTGCACTATCAGCCTGAAGATAAAACACACTGTGAATGAAGACTGAAGCATAAAGGTGAGTTGTTCTTCCCAGTAATATGGGTTAGAACCCCTTCCTATGTATTTTTGGATTGAAGAGAAGTCCATCTATTGAATATAAATGGAGCAAATTTTCTCACTGTTGAAGAGGCAGTTACAAATACAGCACAGACTAAAATGATTCCTGTAGTGTTGTAATGAAATTGGAGGTATCACTATGCAATAAGAATTTTATATGTAGATATGAATACATCAAAATAGATATATGTGTCAATCACTGTGTGTTTATCATCTATATCTACAAATATACATATCTATTTCTACCTATCTATATATCTATTATATATCTATATACACATATAATTCTGTCTGCTGAAATAGCCTACAAGCAAAGTTGACACCCAGTAGTGTTTTGAGCACAAGATCTTGATTTTAAAATACTATTTATTACTAAAACAATTGAGGGGTTTGGGAGAAGTGGCTGAGAGAGGAGACAAAGTACAAAATAAGCCTAAAACTTCTTATATCAAAAAGAAAGAGGATCCATGGCTTTGTGTCCATAGCACAGTGGTTTTGGTACCAGCCACATACACTGAGGCTGGTGGGTTTGAACCTTGCTGGGGCCAGCTACACAATGACATCTCCAACAAAAAAATAGCTGGGCTCCATGGCAGGCACCTATAGTCTCAGCTACTTGGGAGGATGAGGCAAGAAAATTGCTTAAGCCCAAGAGTTTGAGGTTGCTGTGAGCTGTGACATCACAACACTCTACTGAGAGTGACATAGTGAGACTCTGTCTC
>CAUYPK010084922.1:2500-19838 GCA_963574355.1 Loris lydekkerianus | reverse complement strand
GAGCTACACAGGTATTTCCTATAACTCTCTCTCCTCCTAGCCATAGGCTATACGGGCTGCTACACCTACCCCCCAAGTCTGCTGACCCTGCCTCGCCTTCCCACGGAAGTCACACTTTCCCCTCTGACAATGTCAGTACCTTCCTGCATGGCTCTGCAGGCTCCCGCTCAGGGGACTGCAGGTGACTAACTCTCTTTTCAGTGGCAATCTTCTTCTGATCTGCTGACCTCACCATAGCTGAGCAGTAGAAACATCCATGTTTTAAAAGAACTTATTCATCACACACTCAGCAAGGTACTCAGCCAGACCCGGTACAGCCACAGTAACACACGGCTACACGCCCAGCCATGGTGCTTCTCTGGATGACCACTCTCAGGAGAAATCCTAGACATGCCTAGGTCCTTTCTGTTTTTTTCATCATGTTTAGTGCTAAGGAAACCATAAACACTTAACCAATGCACTCTAGTTAGTTAATTAAGTGGACTTGTCAAGCCACACAGAAGCCACAATCACTATCTAACTTATTGCTGGGGAGGGACCTCCAGATGGTTCTAGACAAGAAAATGCCTAGAGATAAATGCTTATCCCAAGAGATATCCCAAGAGATACTGGGAGGGTATGTCGTAGGCTGGGGTCTCTAGAAGCAGAAGCTGAAACAATGATTTGCAAGCTGAGTGTTCTGGGGAAGCAATCTCAGAAACCATAAAAAGAAGTGGGGAAGAGGGAAGAGCAGGGAAGGAAGCCAAAACCAGATGGAGAACTCTGAATGGCCGGGGAGGCCAGTGGTGCCCAAACTGTGGCCCATGTCAGAATCACCTGGAGGGGTTGTTCACACGGAGTCTGGGCCCTACCCAGAGCTCCTGATTTGAGGGCTCCCAGGTGACACCACCACTAATCCCAAGATCACACACACTGACACAGATTTGTATAACGTGCCTCAGAGCTTCCCCTCCATCTCCAAAGAAGAAGCTTGAGTATTTATCACCCAACTGCCCTCCCTTATTGGTTGAGGGCAGCTCCCATGGGCAGTGACTCCCTGGCACCTGTGGCCTGCCGTAACAGGTGGGGAGAAAGTCCTCTGCAGAGAGTGTAGGCTTTGCGGCAGGATGCTGTGGGCTTGCGGTGGTGAGATGCCATGGGCTTGCGGTAGGATTCCATGAGTGTGCATGGGGACACTCAGTTAGTACTGAGTAGTGTAGGCAGAACTCTGGCTGTATTTGTTACAGCATCTTAACTATGGTGGTTAATTTTATATGTCAGCTTGACTGGGCTAAGGGGTACCCATTTAGCTAGTAAAACATTACTTTTGGCTATGTCTATGAAGGCATTTCCAGAAGAGATTTGCATTTAAATCAATAGATGGGTGAAGGGGATCGTTCTCACCAAGTGGTGGGCATCACGTACACTATTCAGGACCCAGCAGGACATAAAGGCAGAGAAAGGAACATTTTTTCTCTCTGTTCCTGCGCTGGAACATCCCTTTGGGGTCTTGATCTCTGATTAGAACCACACCACCAGCTTTCTTGGACCCCAGCAGAGCAGGGAATTCTTAGCCTCTCTAACACCATGAACCAATCCCTCGTATTTTCTAACTCTATCTCTCTATATACGCATGCTATTGGTTCCATTTCGCTGAAGAAACGCCAACCGGTACGTGCCCTACAACAAGATTTCTGTGTTCAAAGATGCCCCCCTTTCTACATCTACCACCGACTTGAGAAGTCGGGGTCCTTAGCATAATAAAAGTCCTAAAATACAAAAACCCATTGAAGTCAATATTTTCCAAATGAATTTGACCTCTTTTCAAAGAATACAGTTGGAAATTGCTATTCCAGACCACACTTGGGCAACTAAGCCTCATGGACCAAATGTGACCAGTTGCCTCATTGTGTAAACAAACTTTCATTGCAATAGTTACACCTGTTAATTTATCCACTGTCTACTGCTGCCTTCCAGTAGAGAACAGTGGCACAGAATGTGTGCAATCTGGTTCTTGGCCAAAAAAAGTTCACAAATTCCCATTCCAAACTAACTCCTTTCTTCCCACTTTAAAGATGTTCAAACTGTGGCCCTAGAGGACGCGTATCTCATCCAAGGTTACCGAGCAGACAGTGGCAACACTGGGCTGAGAACACCGGTGCCTGATCCTTTTCCCATCCAGAGGCCCCTTCCACTGTTCACAGCCTTGCTTCAGAGTGCCTTTATCCCTGGGTGCCTCTTCTCTTTACTCTCCAGTGAGAGGGATGATCTCCTAGAAATAAATCCTCTGTATCTGTCTAAAGCTTGCCCCACACACCACTGGGCCACTCACACCCCACAGCACCATTGTGATGGGACAGGGCTGTTCTTGGGCATGGAGACGCCACAGGAAGCCAGACCCGACGTGTGATCTGTGTGCAGCCTAGTAAGCGAGAGAGACCAAGACTTCCCTTGAAGAAGAAGGCACTGTCTGGATGTTTTGGAGATGGTGATACAGGTAAGGAAGGGGCTGGAGAGACTGTTGGAGATCAGATAGCTGGGGAGCCCTCTGTACAAAGCGACATTCAGGCTGAGAGGTGAACCCCAGAGGTAGGACACTGTGTGAAGACCATAGGAAAGCTTCTCAGGCAGAAGTTGGGCAGGGTAAATGGCTTGAGATGGGCCAAACCACGCTGGAGCCTGACGGTGCCGGGGAGGGAGGGAACACTTAAGGCTGGGAGGCCCTTGAAGACCGTGATCAGGAATTTGGATCAGATTCCAAGTAAGACGGAAAGCTTGTGAGTCTGGGAAAAATTCCCAGGAAACAGACTCTGAAATACTGATCTATATATGCATGCTTCTCCATGGACATTTCTGTTCAGAAGCCTAATAAAAGGCATGGACCAGGTCTAGCAGATGCTCCAGAAAGGGCCACATTTGCACACGTCACGGCATGGTGAGCCGCTATCCTCTGTCCTCAGCACGCCCCTACACCCCCGTGTGCCCAGGTCAGCCCCTACTCACACCTGTTGCCCTGGAATTAATTACTGAGACAGCCCCCTTCTACTCCTAACGGTGTCTCCGTTAGAATGATAAATTATACGGTCATCCTAATTATACTACTCGCTTGCACGTGATTTAAGCTTTGGCTCCTGAGGCCCATTACTCTCGGGTCAATGACTTACTCTACCTTGAAATATAAATTCCTACAATTAATAGAAACTGTCATACCTTTGAGTCTTGTTTCTCCCACGGCATTATGAGTTCCCAAGGACGAGACACGTGTGTTTATCAATTCATTTATATAAGAACGTTTCCCACATCTAACACGAAAACGGCACACAGCCTCGAGCGCATTACAGCTCATACATTAGGTCCTTTGGTCTTCACAGCAAAACTGCAGTGAGGGTCACCATTGTTTCCCTTTTGTGGAAGGGAAGGTCTCAGGACCACGCACAGGCAGAATTAGAATTCTAACTTGGGCGGGCCTGGAGCATACCTAGGCGAATTCCTACACCACACCCTGCAGCTTGAGGCCTGGCCGACCTCTCTGGTAAGGCAGGTACTGACAGCCTAATAAGACAGAGAAGACATGATAACCTTTCTTGTCTGAGCTTTGCAAATATGAAGTGCCCTGTAACAGCTGAATAATAACAGCCGTCAGCATCTGAGGGTGATCAGGATGCGGTCAGGGCTGTTGTCAGTGCCGAGATTTTTATGACTATCTCTTAATGTATGTCAGGTCAGATGGAATGGCCTGTGATGTCAGAGCTTATCAGTCTCACTGGAGGCAGTCAAACACAGCCCACACAGTCAGGGTGCTCCTGGCATGCATTCAAGCCCAAGCTGCCATTGTTCTAAAGAGAGGTTTTCTAAACACCATCCCCAGGCAGGCACACACAGAATGTGAAGGGCTCCCCAGAAACCTGTGGGTTGGGGGACCCACACCTGGGGCCTCAGAGAGACTTGTTAAGTGTTCCGTTAGGGACAGAGCAATGGGACCCCCAGGGCCTGGAGAGTCCTTCCTCCCTCCCTCCTGAGACAGGCCCCGAGCTGCGGCTGTCAAATCTGGATCCCATCTCCGGTCAGACTAACTGGGAGAGCTTGGGCAGGTCCCCAGTCAGAAGCCCCTGGAGACAAGCGAGTTCAAATACGGCAAGGGGTCTCTGGAGCTCAGACTCTACCCTCCTAAGCTCTGGACAATGACCACCTGTAGGACTGCTATGTAGGGAAATGCCCCAGGGTTTGCACATAGGAGGTGCTCAGACTATGTGAGCCTTGGTCAGGTGCAGTGGCTCTCACCTGTGATCCCAGCACTCTGGGAGGCTGAGGTGGGTGGATTGCTTGACCTCAGGAGTTCGACACCAGCCTGAGCAAAAGTGAGGCCCCATCTCTACTAAAAATAGAAAAACTGGCCAGGTGTTGAGGCAGGTGCCTGTAGACCCAGCTACTCAGGAGGCTGAGGCAGGAGGATCTCTTGAGCCTGAGAGTTTCAGGTTGCTATGAGCTAGGATGATGCCATGGCACTCTACCCAGGGAAATAGAGTGAGACTGTGTCTCAAAATAAATAGATAGATAGATAGATAGATAGATAGATAGATAGATAGAAGAATATGAGCTTTCCTAGGCACCATAGCTCTCTGGCAGAAAGTGGGCCTGGAGGAGACAATTTCCCCTATGGGCTACGTTCTCTGTCCCTACCCTGGGACACTCCAAGGTGCAGCAGACATCCAAGTGAAGAAGGAGAGGTAGAGAGTGCTGACTCATCTCCTGGAAAGTGGTTCCCCGCCCTCAGCACTTCTCCTGCAATTAGACCATGAGACTGATGTGTAAATTGAGTTAAGAACCCTGGAAAAATGATATTCCAGCCCACTCTGCTCTAAGCAATAGCTGCTTATGGGGAATACACAGCCCCAAGTCAATTCTCTATTTCTGGTTTTTATATATATATATATATATATATATATATATATATATATATATATATAGTTTGTTTGTTTTGTTTTAATTTTTCTTTAGGGAAATTTTCAAATACTCTCGTAAGTGGAGACAATAATGTAATAAGTTCTGGCTTTCAACAGTTACCACCTTTGGCCATCTGCACCCCTCCCCCCCTCCCACATACATTTTTAAGGCAGGTTCCCTTCATCACAGCTTTTCACCTATGAATGGTCTTTGCTGGTACCCCAGCCACTCTTGGTCCATGGCGGGCGGAGGTGGAGGGAGGGGGTACTGCTGCTTTCAGATAACTGGCCCTTGGACTGGGACGTGGGCCCAGCACCTCGGGAACTGCTCCTTATAAAGGACATATGGAGTGGAGGGGTTAGGAGCAGGGCTGGGAGGAATCAACCTTGGAATCTAACACTAGCTTGGAGAGCATCACGGACCCCTGAAGCATCCAGGTCTTAGCACAGAAGGTGCATCTGTGCTAAGACCCAGGAGCAGGGCAGATGAGGTGAACATCCCCGGGAACTCTGAGGCAACAGCCCTGGTGAGCAGTGGCGTCCACCAGGCCGTGAGCAAGGAGCTGGTCCAGCCGCCCCTCCCCACGCTCCTCCTGCCAAGCACAGGCCCTGCTATCTTTTCCAGCAGAAACGAGTTTGCAGGAGGAGTTGATTAAGGGAACAGCTGGTGCACAGACGAGGAGCAGCCAGCTTCAAAAGGATAACATGTGGCCAAAATAATAATGATAATAATGTCTTTACATCAGGAAAACAATGTGCACCCATTTTATAGATGAGGAAGATAAGCCCCAGAAAATAAAGATGATTTCTCATCTAGCAGGTGAGAGAGCCAAGTCTAACCCAGTGGTCCTCTCTGTCCTCCTAACTCACCCTCAGTTCCCAGCCCTCAGCTCCCAGGGTTAGGAGACACATTCTGGCAGGAAGGGTTTCTGGGTAGTTGATTCAGTGATCAGCTCAGTCTGGGTTTCATGAAGGGCGGTGCTGGGAGCACTGAATCGGAGCTTCCCTCCAGCTTCCATCCCAGAGGGAGCGGAGAACTGCTAAACGCTCAGAAATGCAAATTAACATTTGGACAGATTTCCTCCAGAGTTTTGGCCTCCAGGCAAATTCTTTATTCCCTGCAGAAGTGCATTTTTGTTTCTGCTTGAGTGGTGAAAAGGGAGGAAAGGTTTTTCCAGACAATCATGACTATGATTAAAAGGGTCCATGGAAAACATGCTTTTCTGGAAGCACAAGTTGGCTAAACAAGGATGATGTTGGCTGAATAAATGTCTCACATGCCCACAGTGGTGGAGAAAGCAGATCCCCCAAGCTTCACATTGGGAGGGCAAATGGACCTTGCTCACGTTTTTTTACACCCAGACCCACACCTTGAGCTAGGCACCCACGGATGTGAGCAGGAAGGCAGGCAGCAGCCTCTCGTTTAAGATGGAAGACAGGTGTAATGAGCTACAGGCAAGCCCCATGCTGGGCCCTGGGGAGGGGGAAACACCAGCTCTGTAGCTCTTCTCTGCAGGAAGCTCTGGACCCCAGGAAGGGCTAAGATGCAATCAGACATCGGGCATGCTTTCTTGAGAGCTGGTGTAGTGAGAATAAGATAAGAGTCAGCCCGGCTCAGGCTGGCAGGACACACCTGATCTGGCCTAAATGCCCTAAATGACCTTCACCTCCTGTCTTCTGTTCTTGCTGTTCTGTAAACTCAGCCTTAACCTGGAAGTGTGTATTTTGAGTCATTTAGGGTGATTTGATTTAGGAGATTAACTTTTGAATTAGAAGTATTGTTTTGGGTCATCAGTTAAGCCAATTATTGTTTAAGATAAAGGTTAGCATGGTTTTGAACCATGGCTTTGAACACCTGTGTATAAAACTGTTGTTTTGGAAATGGAAGAACAGAACAGTCTTGGAGAGGCTGCACTCACTGTTCTGCTGAATTGGTGGCCTTCTGATAATAAAGCTAGCTGGACCCGCCCTGTCAGCTCTGCATTTGGCTGACTGTGACAGGCAGGCGGACCCTCTTTGTCTGGTAACATTCTCAGGGAAGACAGGCTGGTAGACAGTGCCTGGTGCCACCTCCCACGGGAATTCCTACCACATTGAGCCTCTGGGCCCCAATGGGAACTTCTGGTCTTGAATACACCATTCGGGTCCAGCTTTCAGCTCCCACTGGCTTTTACTAAGCAGGTGGGATGCCAGACCATGGGAAATCTGGGCCAGGCTGGTCCTACAGACACAATGCCCCTCCCTTTTCTGCCTTGCTCTGTGCTGACCCTCTCCCTTGACCCACACCAGGGCCTTCACGCTCATGACTGGCGCAGGCTGCAGCTGACACCTCTGATGAGGACTCACCCTTCCATCTTGAGAGGTGCTGGTAATCTGGCAATTGGTGGTGAGGCTGAAGGAGCAGCGTTTGAAGGCTTTGATAAAGCCTGGCCAGCCTCAGTGCTATTTGCTTTGTTTTCAATCATCCGGACTCTGCAGAGGCAGCTGGAGAGTGATGTGTATGTTAATGACGTCCTGCAGAGTGAGGGCAGAAGAATTCAGCTACAAATACCCAGCTACCCGTGTCCAGCTTGAGTTTCCCACTTACTGCTGGTAACTGGGTGACTATTTTTAGTTGGACTCTCCAGTTAAAAATCCCAGGCAGGGAAAATGTGAATTTGGCTAAGAAGGAACCAGAGATGGGCGTTCCCACCCCATCTCTCTCAGCAGCTCTCCTTGGCCCCGCCTGAACTACTGGCCTTCAGTAGATCAAAGACCAGCAACACCCACAGGAAAAGGGACTCAGTCCCTTGAAGCTGACCGCCCTGTGGGAAAGTTCTGGAAGGTGTCTGTGATGTTAACATTTGCACCAAGCTCTCACACTCTTACTTATGAGAGAAAAAAAGAAATGTTTAGCAAGTCACATCTAACACAGATTCTTTTTTATTATTTCAGCTGAACGTAAGGGTACGGACAATTAGGTTATATTGTTTGTGTTTGTTAGGTGAAGTCCAAGTTGTAGTTGTACCCCTCACCTAGGAGATGTGCCGTGTACCCTACGTGTGTCTGTTGGGTGGGAGCTCACCCCCTAACCCCCTCCCTCCTTCCTTCTCCCCCTCCCCCTCCTTGAGTTTAATTGAGTTTTTCTCTCCTTTGGGCGTATAGTTGTTCATCTATTGGTTTCATATTAGAATTATACATTGGATACTTGCTTTTCTGTTCTCCTGATACTTGGCTAAGTAGAATGTTTTTCACCTCCATCCAGATTAATATAAAAGATGTAGCAGAGATCCTCAAACTCTTTAAACAGGGGGCCAGTTCACTATCCCTCAGACCGTTGAAGGGCTGGACTATAGTTTAAAAAAAAACTATGAATAAATTCCTATGCACACTGCACATATCTTATTTTGAAGTAAAAAAACAAAATGGGAACAAATACAAACACACCGCCTCATGTGGCCTGAGGGCCGTAGTTTGAGGACCCCTGAGGTAAAGTCTCCTTTCCATGGCTGGATAGTAATCCATAGTGTACATATACCACAATTTGTTGATCCTTTCATGGGTTGGCGGGCACATGGGTTGATTCCACATCTTGGCAATTATAAATTGAGTTGTGATAAATAGTGTAGTGCAAATGTCCTTATGGTTAAATGATTTTTGTTCTTCTAGGTAGATACCTGTAATATATCTCAGGATCAAATGGAAGGTCTTCATTTAGCTCTTTGAGGATTCTCTGTACTTCTTTCCAAAGAAGCTGTGTTAGTTTGCAGTCCCGCCAGCAGTGTGTAAATGTTCCCTTCTCTCCACACCCACGCCGGCATCTGCAGCTTTGGGATTCTGTGATGGGGCTATTCTCACTGGGGTGAGGTGACACAGTTAGATTCTGATGCCCAAGTGTGAGATGAGTGTCATCCATAGTCAGAATGGCTCCTGGGTGGGTGCTACGGAGGAGACCCACCTACCACCCTCCGTGGGTCCAGCCACCAGTCTGTCTGTCCAGCCTCAGGACCACTACTATTTTTCCGTTAGATACCCAAGGAAGGAGTTAGGCTTGCTTATATTTTTTATTGCATAAAAAAAGCATAGCATCTTTAAAGTCTAGAGATTCTTATGCCATAGAAATGTCATAGAAGATTCTAGTTTAGTCATGTCAGGACTAAGGAGGGAGATCAGCAAAGGCAAGTTCCAGCTCCTTGGTGGAGCTTTGCACAGAAATGCCTCCGTGACTTGAATGGAATATTCTCTCTATATATATATACTCGAGCTAGGATTTTTGTAAAGTACATAACTGCATGTGTTCTCAGCCCATGCTTATTAATTCTCATGTATAACACATACGTTCTAGGTGGTAACAGGAATGGTGACTTGGGAACAGTCTCATCCTCACCCACTTAACTCAATGTAGAGTGTTCCACCATTCGGTGGAGCAAGGGTTTAACTATAAAATGTTGAATTATAATATGAATAAACCACATAGAGACGCAGAATCAGTTATACGATGATCATAAAACTTAATGAAATGCGTTCTTTTCACGAATAATCTGGCCACAGCCAATTTGTAGTGTTATGGGAGGGGACAGAGGCCATCAGCTGTGGCTGCAGTAAAGTATCAATATATGGATCATTACGAAAGTTTTGAGATAACAAAAAAATCAAGAAATGTCAAATCCTCACAGAGGGAAAGAAATGAAGCCCTCCCAGCAACATGGATTAGCCCAGCAAGTTGAAACTTGCACAGGTGAATCAGAAAGGACGCTGTGGGCTGTGTTTCCTGGAGGTGAGATAATGGACCATCATACAGTCTGTCTCAAAACTTTCATAGGGACCCACGTAGGACATTATGCCCAGTAAAGTCATATATCGTGTCTCTATTTTGGCTTATAACTATTTGCTATAAACTTCTCAAATCAGATCTTCTTGTCACTAGAACTTAACTCTCAAAATGTAGGAAACTCGTGTTTTTCTCATCCTCCCTCCAGCAGCCTGAGGGCCACAGTTAGGGTCCTCAGGGGATGGAGTCCCGTGTCACTCAACTCCCCCCCCCCCCCAGGCCCATCTCTCCTCCACCCGTTCCTCCCTCTGCAGCACACACACAGGCCTACACAGTTGTGAAAAGAGAAGGCAGCTGAAGATCCCACCTGCTGAGGGCTTTGGGCTCCTGGCCACATATAGACTAAGAACCTCTGTTGTCTGAACACCTGCTGAGAAGCCACACAGGACTCTCGGCCGGCCAGTAGTCAAATTCATTTACCAAGAATCTAAAAACCTCCTTCCTACCTGTTTTGTGGAGAGGATGCCTGTCCTCCAGTCTGAGGGGCAGCTGTCAGCCCCAGGTGACAGCTGCCCCACCCCCACCCTCACCCCCCCACCCCCGGACCAGTAGCAAAGACATCAGAAAGTGCACAAAGACAGACCTGCTCACTCTTGGGGACTTTCCACATGCTCTTGAGCATTGATTCTCACAAGAGCCCTGCTAGAGCCACCCTGAGCTTGCAGCACCCTGGAGACTTGCCCACAAGGTGCCCAAGGAGACAGGGTTCACGGAGCCTCCCAGACTGTGCTCTTCTCACTACCCAGCAAGACTTCAAAATCTCCACCACGGATTCACTTCATCTCATCAGGCGATCCCTCCCCATTTTTTCCTGGCCCAGTCTCCCGCTGCCTGCAAATCACCAACTTCTCAGCTGTTTCCCATCCCTACCCTGTGAAGTATCCGTCTTCCCCAGCTTCAGGCTGCCCCCATCTTCCTCATCCCCTCTCTCAACATGTCCAAAGACCAAACACTTCATTCTGCCCCCCCAGCTCCCTCCTGGCACACCCTAGTCCAGTAAGCACCTCCATCCCTACCCAGTCACCAGGCTAAGCCCTCCCGACCTGTCAGCATCATCTGAGAAGTGATGCCCAATCCTCATGCAGCTGTGGCCTTGTCCTGTCTCAACCAGATGACTGCTGTGGCCTCCAGACTGGCCTTTCATCTTCCTGAACTGTGGTCAAGAGTCTGTTTTGTAAACAGCAGCCAGAGGAATCCCCATATGCCCTTTGGATTAAAGCCAGGCAGGCACCAGATGTAGCAGGAGCTCTGGGGTGCTGTTGTCCAAAGACCAGCTGAGCAGAATCACCAAGGACACTGGTTAAAATGCTGAGTCAGAGTTGCAAAGGAAGGGACCAATTAAATGATTGTCATTAATAAGCTGGGAATTTTCATGCTCATTATATGTTGAGGGCCATGGAAGATTCAGACAGGAGAGAGGAAGGGTGTTGAGGAGGCTGGACGGGGAGCTGCCTTGGGCTCCTGCATCTGCCAAGGCCAAGGCGAGCCTGGATGTGTGGGCGGGTAGAGAAGCAGTTGAGGGTCAGGCGCCCAGTGTGAAGCATCTGGTGGTTCCACTTTCTGGACCTCAGGCTATGGGATTCTCTGCTGGAACCCCAGTTTCCTAGTCACAGAACAAGATAATGACACCTGCCTGGCAGGGCTGCCCTGTGGATTGATACCTCTGCAGTTCACCCAGCACTTAGCACAGGTGCAAACTGCCTCACAAATGTGAGTGTTATGGTAATTAGTGAGGCGTCTTCCTGGAAACATCAGTTATTTCTGGGACCTCTGTGGTTCTCCCAAGTAACCATATTCTCCTGCCAGTCCTTCCACACACACACTTCTAACACATAAACACACGTACACACACCTGCTTCTGTCTCTCTCACTCTCCTAACACACACATGGACACGTACAGACGCCATGTACCCACCCGACTCACACACACCACTAACACACATATATACACACTCAGGCCTCACTTACACCAGGTCTCATCAACAATCCAAGATGCTGTTCTGTCTGCTGTCTTATCCACAGAAATTCTTTCATCCCCACCCTCTCTTAGACTTTTCAAATACATCTGGAGTTGCAGCTCACTTCCACCTTCCCCGTGGAGCTGCCCTCACGGGAGCCCGTGGTTTTCCACCAGGCAGCACCAGGGCATTCTCCCAGCACAGGACGTCACTTCCCCACTGGGCAGGGGAGACCCCAGGCGAGAACTGCCCTGTCTCTGTCCTGGTTGGGCTCACTGAGCCTGGCACCACGTGTGGTGTGAACAAAAGGCTCGGCTGGTGTCAAGTGTGGGGCAGATGAGAGCAGTGGGCGGGGGAGGGAAGGGCTGGCAGGGGTGCTCCCTTCTCTCCAGCTCAATTAGGAAACAGGAAGAATCCTGGGATCTGCTTCCCAGGGCTTTCTATCTACTGTTAGTCATGCCAACTAATTGGGAATTTGCTAGATTAGTTCTAGTGACAGTAGCTTGCTCTAGATAAGTCTTGGGCTCCAAATAAAGGATTTTGGAAGGTAGGGATATTTCATTTTTCCCTCAACCTTTGGAAGTATGATTTACATGGCAAACTGTTTTCACTAGAAATGTAAACTTAATGATTTTGACAGGTGTATACATTCTCGAAACTACTATCCCAATCAACACACCAAACAATGTCATCAAAAGACTCCTCCTGCCCTGAAGTGTCTCCTTTGAGATGCTCCTGGTCATGGGGTGAGGGAGAGGAAGGCTGGGTCTGGCTTCTAGCTACCAGTTTACATTTGAGTAGCCACATACAGCCGTACTAGACTGGACAGGGGAAAACAATTGCCAGGCACGTCCATATGGGGTTTACTGTGTGTCCCGCTCCAAGTGGAGTACGTGGGAAGAGAGGCCAGAATCTGGCCACAGTCTCCCTGGGAGATATTTTAATTGCTTAAGGCAAAAAAAGAAGGGGAAGAGGTTGAAAAAGATGGTGCAAAAACCACAGTCATCAGATTAACCATTGTTGGGCGACCCAGCACAGAAAGTGGATGCTGCTTGGGTTCTGGTTTTTAGGGCCAGGCTCAAACCCAGGTGTCCTCACTCCACCACTCTACATGCGCACAGGACTGTGGGCCGCTGGCAGGGAGGGGTCTGGATGTTTCCAGACTGCTCAGTAAGGCTCCAGTGCTTGAGATAAAACAGAGAAACACAGCACCTGTCCCATCCTAGGTCTCAGCCCAAGAAACCTGCTGTCACACAAAGATAGTCTTGGACGTTTTCTTAACCAAGATAGTATGCAGCTTTTAAACACATCCACATTAAAAGCCAAGCAGGTTTCTAGAACTTTTTCATTTTGCAAAACTGGAATTTTATACCTATTGAACGGCTGCACACTTGAAAGCATTGAAAGGGAACATTTGTATTATGCATTTTTTATCACTTACCAGAGGGGGATTTTACTATCTAGACTTGAATTCTTTATCTGTGTTTAATTTTTTCTCTCGTTTTGCTACTGAATTTATGTGTTACGTGAACTAAAAGTTAAGAAATCAAACAAAAAATGGATATTTTTAAAAAGACACATCAGCGCCCTCCACCCACATCATACCGAGCATCCCCAAGGCTGGCATGGAGCAGTCTACGTGACAGTGACAGTGAATCTCAGTGTCAGGGTCCCAGGGCAAGTCCCAGCTTCACCCTTGACTTCACCTCTTTCTGAGTTGGAAAAATCAAAGCTCCCACTTCACAGGATTATCAAGTGCTAAGTGTGAAGTGCTACACTTAGTTCCATGCTGGGTACAGAGTAAAAATTAACCGGGATCAAAAATTCACTGCATTCTACTGGCGTGTTGTCACAGCCACTGTGAATCACAGGACCCTCTGACACCCGGTTTCCCACTGCTGACAAGGCGTTGCCCTGGGTTCAGACCCACACACCCAGCTTCTGCAGTCACATTTTTAACTGTGGTGACGTCCCTGTGTCAGTTTGCTCTGCTGTGACAAAGCACCACAGACAGAGTGGCTTAAAGAGCAGAATTTATTTTCTCATAGTTCCAGAGACCAGAAGTCCAAGACCAAGATATTTGTGGGGGGTGGAGGGGGCAGGTTCTTTCTGAGGACCCTCAGCGAAGGACCTGCTCTCGGCCTCTCTCCCTGGCCATCTTCTCTCGGTGTCTTCACATTTCCCCAATGTCCAACTCTGTGTCCAGATGTCCCTCTCTTATAAGGACCACAGGGTGGTACCTGTGGCTCTGTGAGTAGGGTGCCGGCCCCATATACGGAGGGTGGCAGGTTTGAACCTGGCCCCGGCCAAACTGCAACAAAAAGTAGCCGGGCGTTGTGGCGGGCGCCTGTAGTCCCAGCTACTCAGGAGGCTGAGGCAAGAGAATCGCCTAAGCCCAAGAGCTGGAAGTTGCTGTGAGCTGTGACATTATGGCACTCTACCGAGGGCAATAAAGTGAGACTCTGTCTCTTAAAAAAAAAAAGGATCACAGTCATATTGTGTTAGGGCTCTTCTCACGACCTCATTTTAACTTAGCCTCTGTAACGTAACCTTTAACCTTTGCAAAGACCCCAATCTCCAAATAAGGTCATGTTCTGAGATCTTGGCAGTTAGGACGTATAGGGGTCAGCGTGTGGCATTCTGGCATATTGGCTGTTTAAGTTCAAGACACTTGAAAAGCATCAGGTGCAAACAGATGGCTTTGACCTTCCTGCTATAGCTCAAGATGAAGTTACCATGTGAAAGATGCCCTCCCTTCACTGGAAAGGAAGGTAACATCCTTACCTTCAAGGATGAAAAGCTGAAACTTTCAGAGAATACTTTATAGACCTTGTTAGAATAATTCTTATCTCTGAAGCTTCCCACATAATCCAGGTCCTTCTCCGTGAGTCACTATTCTTTGTCTGATTCCACCCCCCCTTCTTGGGGGGGTCTTCATTTCTTTATGAGGGTTCATGTAAAATTGGTAACACATTGTTCTCCTATTGATCTGTTATGTTGGGTTAATTCTAAGAGGGTGGAGGTGGAGTTTTCCCACAAGTGCAACATGACTTTCATGAGTGTCAGGGGTCATTGTGTGTGAACCCCGACCTAGTTGAAAGCCGACGGGGAAAATAACACTGAAGGTCTGAGGGCTTAAAACATAAAGTTTTAAAATGTCTGGAGAAGACGTCCACCGTTAGGCCTAGTGGGCCTAGGCTGAGGCAGAAAGGTGTCAGTCCTAGGCTGCAATGGAAAGATAACAGTTAACTCCTGGCAAATTTCTGAACTGCAAACTTTCAGAAAAAATGAAGTCAGTCTAGTTCACCAAGATAAATGAGAAAGTACTAATTGATTTCTTGCTTCTAGTTCACTCCCAGTTTCTTGCTTGGCTAACTCCCTGGGAAACAGACCAGGAGGTACCAACTGTTCCCAGACTAACTTTTAAACAATACCAGGTGGGGAAAGTACTGAAGCTAAGATGTATAGGGGGGAAATGTTAAAATAAAAATGTATGATGTATGACTAACTAAATGCAAAATTCTGCTTCTATACAGTGCTTGCTTGCCACCCCACCCGAATGCACCCGGACAGCCTGCATGCCAACCAGGATGCAGACCAAGCCTTAAAAACCTGACCCCTTCAGCACTCGGGGCTGCTCTCAGAAACCCCATGTTGGGACACTGAGGCAGTCACCAGCTGGCTCTTCAATAAAATGACTCCTCTTTAAATTTAACTTGGTTAGCAGTGTGGTCTTTGTGGAATTCCTGGGCACAACAACATTAACTCAGGGTGAGTAAACCAAGAAAATGCAACCCCTGTCTTTTTTTTTTGAGACAGAGTCTCACTTTGTCACCCTTGGTAGAGGGCCATGGCATCATAGCTCACAGCAACCTCAAACTCTTGGGCTCAAGCGATCCTCTTGCCTCAGCCTCTCAAGTAGCCGGCTATTTTTAGAGATGGGGGGAGGGGGGTCTCGCTCTAGCTCAGGCTGGTCTCAAAAGTGTGAGCTCAGGTGATCTGCCCACCTCGGCCTCCCAAAGTGCTAGGATTACAGGCGTGAGCTTACTCTAACCCAGGGATTACATGGCCGTGTGTTTTTCCTTGGATAATTTAGGAGTGAGTTGGGGCACCCTGCTGAGAAGTCACCTTGTCTACCTCCCTATGTGCCCTCCACAAATGAGGGCACACAGTTCAATCATAGATAACAAGCCTCTCATAGGAGAGCCTCAACCATGCCTCCCTCCTCTGGGGGTAGCAAGCCCTGGGGCTCTGTCTACCAGTGAGGTCCACATTAACTTGAGGAAGCTGCAAAGCTGAGCTGAGTTGTTACCAGAGTTGTCTCTCCCTATGGGACCTATGTGGAAGGAGACAAACGAACTCAGGAACCAGGAGAGCGGGCAGCGAAAAGCAGAGTTTATTGATAGAAAAATTCCCTAAGACCTGGAGGGGCTGAGGGGGTTGCTGTTGTGGGCTTGGGGTGCTGGGCTTTCCTGCTGCCCCCAGGGTCCCTCTCCTTGGCTGTGTCATTTTGGTTCTGTGCCTGGACTGGTCCCCTCTCTCCGTAGAGTTTTTTTGTTTCTCTTAGCTGCACCTCCGAGCTTTTCAATCAGGCTGGGCACCCTCACCCCACCCAGTCTGTTTGTGCAGCTCACTGCCGCCAGCGTTCTGGGTGAGGTTCCAGGGCTCTGAGTGGTGTTCAGCGTGTTTGGGGCACACCTTCCAACTTCCCCCTGCCCTCCCAACTTCTCCTTTTCCCCCTTCACATCAGGTACAGAGGGACAAACACCCCCATAGATAAGGCCCGGGAGGCTCCAACAGGCAGGGAGACATAGGTCAGAAAAAGCTTCCTGCAAGCTGCAAATTTAACACAAGAGCTTTAGGTCCTGAGTGGAGACAATCTGTGTTTTTATAAAATAGGACTTTTGGAAAATACACTCATCTCTTGGAAAGGCCTGTGGGTTTGTTTTAATCACTTCTCAGAGCCACGCTAGATATTCACAGCTCAGGATCCCCAGTTTAGCCTAATAAAAAAAAAGTAATTACATCATATTAAAGATAATTTGATTGTTACTGAGACGGTAATTGAGTTGAAACGTTTATTGTACCAGACACATCAGATTGGCAAGGAAGAAGCTCAGCTTAAATACCAACAGTGTTGATAGCAGAATTAAAAGACTGTCAATGCCGTTAATCCAATAGTAATTATTTTCTGAACATAAATTCCTGAGTAGCGAGGACGCAATTATATCTACAAACAGTCATAAGAAAATAATTACTCCACATTCTACCTGAAGCGACAGTCCATAAAAGCCCTGATAATGCTCGCCTTGAGAAGCCAGGCTTTTCCCGCCAGAAATGTAACTGCAGACATAGAAAAATAGTGAAAAGAAGATTCCCCAAGAACTGAAGCCCTGGGCGGCCCTGGCTTAGAACTGCTCCTTCAGGAGGGTTGCTCACCCTCCCCACAGGCCTACTGTGAATATAACACCCCCAGCAGTCTCGTCCTCATCTCCAGAGGCCACATGCACCTTCCTCTAGAGACCCCAGTCGTCCGTGCTCACGCCCTCCACCATCCACCGGCCCCTCCATGTCCCTCCTTCACCCCTGCTGGACTCAGCCTCCCTGTGCTGTCCAGGTCCATGGTCACCCCTCTTTCATGGGACCCG
>CAUYPK010084921.1:0-55279 GCA_963574355.1 Loris lydekkerianus | reverse complement strand
AAGAGAGTCCCATGACAGAGATATTCTAATTTAACTAGCAGACAATATTTTATTTTGTCCATGAGTATGTCAAAATCTCAAGGGCAATGAACTTGGGATCAGAGGACTTGGATTCAAATTCCATCTCTGCTATTCACTTGTGGGGAAATAGGTTTTTACTCCTTAACTTATTCATTAATTCTGTAAGCACTTGTTGCTTGTCTAGTTATGCCCAATAATGATGCTAGGAATATCAGTCAACTTTTTGGGACCTTGATTACATCATTTGTCACATGAGAATATTAATATGAATTTTATAAGATTACTATGAGCATTAAATAAGGTTCAATGAAAGTACTTAGACTCTGTCACATTGTCAGAAAAATACTAGGTGCTCATCAAAGTCTAAACAAGGATTTAACAAAATTAGCCAACTTCCTTTACCTAACTATATTCACCAAACATGCTACTTCCCAGGCTAATTTAATTTCTCAAGAAAACACATGACTATGTGTGAAAAGTAGTAAGGAAATGATGTAATGTTCTCATTTTAAGTGCATTGAGCATTATGTCTTCATGTTACTGTTTGCTTAAAAATCATTTTTAAAGTGTGTGCATGTGTGTGTGTATGTTTGATTATTATACGTCATTTTCTAGAGGCTGTCACTAAGGTGAGATAACCAACTTTCTTGACCTACAAATTTGAGGATCGGACCTGCACTTGTAGTGTGCACAGTAAGGCCAGATGCCTTCTAAGTCTCAGATTTAAACAACCAGCCAGTATTTTTAATCTGTCCTTTACCCTCCACTTTCAAACCCTCAAAAAAAAAAAAAAAAAAAAAAAAAAATATATATATATATATATATACACACACACACATATATATGTATATGTACATACACATGTTTATATATATCTCTAGTTATCAAGCCCACAAAGTAGGTAGAACAAATTGCCCGTGCTGAACATAGCCTAGACAACTGACTTAGGTTCACTGTCGAATTCAGCAGAAATTCACTAAGCATCAATCATTTACCAATCTGTGTTAAGTCTTAGTAATTAAAGTTGTAAAAACCTATGTACAAATGACTTAATAAAAAATAAAGTTGTAAAAACCAAGGCCCTTGCCCTTGGGGAGTCCACCTTCTAGGCAGTACTTAAATGTGCTGAAGTTCAGAGAGCCTGTTAGGTGTCTGCCCAGTTCACATCCTGCATGGACCCAGCAAAGAAAAGCCTGTGTAAAGTGAGGGAAAGATGTGTCTATTCATGTGTACTGCCGTACACGCATGTATATTAGCACATGGTGGGAATTTCTAAATTTTATAAAAATTGCATGCCAGCACTAAATTGACTTACTATGGTGCAGTTACTGTAGGTCTAGAATATGACATTTTAGAAGCTTCACCTGGTTGTCTGTACTATACATCAGTGTTATCAAACCTTTTGATTGGAAAACACACACATTTAATTCATTAATTTATTCACTTATGGAATGACGATTTATTAAGCACCTGCTATATGCTGAGAATTGTTCAGAGTTCCATTTGTGAGTTGGTTCCACTGATTCAAATCTTCCTCACTCTCTCCATAAAACAGGCCAGACCCTGAATTGTAACCTTGTGGACTTCAGTACTAAATTCTAGAACTCCTACGAGCTTAAATAAAATTGTATTGAACATGGATGCAAAACAAGTGTGCCAAGTTTATATTATTACAACTGTTTATATTCATGTAACCAGCATCCAGATCAGAAAATGCAGAGTGCTACCAGCACCCCAGAAGTGACTTAGAATCACTAATCTCCATCCCCCCCCAAAGGAGAGTTATTATCCTGACTTCCAACAACCTATATTAGTTCTGACTGTTTCATACTTTATATAAATAAAATCATGCTAATTTTATCTTCAAGTATTAATGATGGACTGGCCTGGATTGCTTAAGCTATAAGACTTTACCATGGACGTGTCCAAGAATGGGGATCTATGTTCACATTCTAGTTATAATTCCTAGACACCTCTCTGTGGGAGAGTGAGTGTGTATGTGCGTGCACACACGCTTGGGTGGGTAGAATTATTCTGGGTTGATTTATCTCTACTTAATTTAACCAGTATTTCTGAAAAAGTTCATGAGAATAAAAACATCAGGCTCTTTTTTTTTTCCTATCTTAATAGTATGATTGGAGGGTTCACCAGACTGGAGTTAACTTACACCCAACCTTTAGGGTTTATTTGCTCACTATTCCTAGCCTTGTAGCAGCTCCCTTTTGGTGATTTTATTGACAAGAGAACAGTGTCACGGGGTCCCATTCGTAAGTGTGTGGCAGGTGGTTTATTTTTCTCTCCAACCTGGAAGATACTCGCATGGAAAGATCCTACACCCATTTCTTATTCTGTTTTCCTTTATTTGTTTGACACATTAACACCATTAACTCTCACCAAAGCCAGGCAAGTCCTTTGTCACAAACCAATGTGCAACTCGACGGAGACTATTTTTCTATATTGCTTACTTTCGTTTTCAGCCTTTTTATAAGCCTTCCAGTCCCCAGGATTCTGGAAGGCATTGACCCCTCCTGTACACTCAGAACTGTAGCAAATGGGTTGTTCTGAGAGATAAGGAAAGAAGTCCTTGAAATGTAGCTTTCTAATGGAGTCATTCCCAGAAGCATTGACCGAGCAAATAGCCCTGCTGTGTTCACAGTGGATGTCCATCTCCACATAGCCACGGACAAATCCTCCAAAGTCACAGCAAGGCAAGCAGCTTAAAGGGCAGCGAGGGAGTAGAAAGACCCAGCTGACAGATGCCTGCAGTACCAGGAAGAGCTTCAGGTTGCAGTGGGCAGACTTTCAGATCTGTTGAGCTTGAGAGTCATAGCCAAGATTTTCTGTTACTGCTTCTATTGTTATTTTGCTTGTTGCCAACTCAAGGTTAGATGCTGTACCAGACCTGAGCAGCCCACGTTCTTCTATCTAGATCACTGATCTGTCTGCTGGTTCCCTATGCAACCCCTTAGGAACTTAATCTCTTCTTAAAAGCAAGACATTGAAGCTACAAGCTACTACGTCCAGATTCATAGGGTTATTTCTGGCCCTGCCCCCCCCTCCCCCCCTTCTACACATTGATTTGCTTTCCTGTTATTTGTAAGGAGAGAGATTATAAAAATGCTACGAAGCAAGAGTCCTAACAAACCAACTGCACCTCTAGCGTATTGTTCATATCTGGTTTTGGCCATGCTGTTTCCTTTTTACCATCTAGGAGAATGGGAGAGGTTCAGGGTGGAGTGGACCAGGGGCTGACTCAGAAACACCTTGTCTTCTCATTTGCTTTTGTTATGAAAGTGACCATCAGGAGTTTGTGTACAGAGCCAAAGAAGGGCCTGCCCATCTTCCTTAGTTGCCATGGTAGCAACTAACAGGGTCTCCAGTTGGACACAAGGACTTTCTACAGTTTATATCAAGACAATGGGAAAGCATGTTTTCTTGACCCTTTATAGGAAATCCTGCCCAACACACACAAGAATACAGAATTTCCCAGACCGTCAGCAGCTCAGGCCTGGCTCTCAAGGATGGGCTTGAGTAAAACTGGAAAAATATGTTCCCATTCTCACCAAATAAGACCACCTGAAAATCATTACCCATGTCCACAAATGCTAAGGTGCAGCAAAGCCCCAGAATGAAGGAGCTTTGGGATAGAAAGAAAAATGCCCCAAAGAAGAGAGAGATCTACACCTGACCCTGACTTTGCCCTCTATTCCTGCTTAGTGTTCAGCATCTTAAAAAATTCTTACGCACTAAGAACAACAGGATAAGACACTTGTTGGAAAGAGAAGAAAGTGAGGTTTGTCTCCTGACATCAGAAATAGATAATTGCTCAATATCTTCATTCTAAACTCTATTGCTTCTAACTTTTTAAATAACTGCAAGCTATAGTTTCTTTTGTCAGGCCCTGGAGGAACACAGGATAGGTTAACACACAGCTGGCCTGCTGTTTGCTGGTGGCCCTCACGGATGGTGACATGTCATAGCAGCAATGGTGTCTCCGAACAAAAATAATGAGAGAAACATCTGTCTCCCTGCGACTCTCTTTTCCAGGGAAATGGCACTTAAGATTCTTATTTTAGACTTGTAAGTGCTCCCCTAAAAAAGCAGCTTCGGTGTTAACTGCATCTCCCTCTCTCTTTGAATCTGTTGATCACTTTTCCTTTACTTGTATTTGAAGACAGTTTAAAAACAAAGATGACAACAACTACACAATGCATGCATATCTCTGACACTGTGGGATTAAGCAAAAAGAGGTGAAGAACGCAGTGGAGTGGAGTGTTATGTGACTGCAGATAATTCTTCCTTCCTCGTTGGAAGAAATTGGGAGAGGCAATGTTTTGGAAATGTTTGCATCTACAATATCATAGAGGTTTGAAAATTACCGAGTGAACCAGATCATGAATGGAAGTGTGGGGAGTGGTGTTCTCTGCTAGTCGGGGAGCACAGTCCAAATAGCAAGGGCCTACATGTCTCCCCCCATCCCTTTCTCTCCCCTGTGCTGATGCCCACGCGCTTTCTCTCTCTCACGCGCACACACACACGCTGGCCCATTTACAACTCAGACTCACTTTCAGAAGGAATTCAGATAATGTCCCTGAGATTAAAGAACGACTTGCAAACTGGCATCTCTGAAGCAGCGAGCTGGAAACACAGGCTTTGTGCTTTCCCACTGGAGTATTTAGAAGAACATATGCATGAAGTGATACCATTTTTTGTTTATTTTGGCTCACATACAACCAAGACATTTGAGAGCTGGAAGGAACTCCAAAAACGAAGCAGTTCAACCTCCCGATTTTTCTAATGAGGGAACTGAGGCTCAGCAGGACGCTGCCTGCGACAGGGTGGGGTGGCGGCAGGGCGCTGGGTCCTCCTGGTTCCTGGCTGCTGCAGTCTTTGCTGTGGGTCTTTCAGCTCTCTCTAGCTCTTCTCCTCCACCTCCTCAAGCATTTTTGATCAAGATTCTCCTCCAAGCGGCTCAGGACCTCTTCCCCAAGCATTCTGCTGCTATTTGGAAAACAAGTAACACCCAAGCAGTGGGTCTCTGTGCGTCTAGGTCAGAACTCACAGACATGCCGCATCTGGCCACCTGAGCATGGCCAAGGGCATGCCAACTGCACAGTGCCCGGAATATCAGCATTCACTCTCATCCCCTACCCCCCCCCCAATTATTTGTAAACGACAATGTATCTGAAATGTTTTCAGAAGCTAACTTAGGATAACCATTTAACCGGATTTAAGGTTGCCTGAAAGGAACTTGTGTTTGAGTTTAAATTTATTCTGAATTAAGTTTTTGGTTAGTATTACAAACTGATTTCTATCCATCCACCCATCCATCTATCCACTCATCCAAATTTATTCAACCAACACCTCATTCAAAACAATTTCTGCATGCATCCTAAGAGTCAGTTATTGGGTGTACAAAGTCACGTGAAACACAATCTAGTTAGGAAGATGGGACGCTGTGAGTAATAATTACACTGTGGTCTAATAGATATGCGGTGTACACATAATCTCAACACCATGTGCTGGGGATAAAAGTTTGGGCAGGGTTCCTGAGTGAACACTATAAATGATATAATAATAAGTAATAAATAGTCCCTGTCCATTAGAAGCTTAAATTAATAGAAAAGATAAGAAAGACACACACACACACAACTCTCCTAATGCAAAATAGAATGTAATGTCATTGACTTTGAATTATTCTGCAATTTTATCATTTTAAAATTGAGGACAGGCTCAGCACCTGTGACTCAAGAGGCTAAGACGCCAGCCACATACACCTAAGCTGGTGGGTTCAAATCCAGCCCAGGCCCGCCAAACAACAATGACAGCTGCAACAACAACAACAACAAAGAAATAGCCCGGCGTTGTGGCAGGTGCCTGTAGTCCCAGCTACTTGGGAGGCAGAGGCAGGAGAATCGCTTGAGCCCAGGAGTTGGAGGTTGCTGTGAGCTGTGATGCCACGGTACTCTACCCAGGGCAACAGCTTGAGGCTCTGTCTCAAAAAGAAAATAATAATAATAATAAAAATAAATAAATAAATAAAATTGAAGACAGAAGCTCCATGCATAAAGCCAAGCAAAGATGTGGAAGTGGTTATTGTTATTTTGGAATAGAACAGAAAAAGATCTTGGGGGTCAGAGGGACGGAGTAAAGGTAATAATGCTCAAGGAGCCCTTCAGTTTAATTAAACCAAGAGTCTGCTGCTTGTACGCCTAAACAAGAAAAACTCAGCAAATATAAACCAGGAGAGAATCGTACCATATAGACTAGTACTTCATGACTTAAGGGAAACTTGGAAGAAATGGCGATATTTCATTGTATACAAGGACATGAAGAGAGGGTTTCTCATAAAGAAAAACTTGAAAAACACATTATTTTGCTGAATGAAGAAAAGACGAGTGCCGCATGCCACAGAAGAGACAGGAAGGAGGTTTTTCCTGTCATCGGCTCTGGCTGTGCTCCTTGCAGCCTGTGAAGGGAGGAGGGGACATCCGCAGAGCCAGCCGAGTTTGGATGCGATCCTTCCTGGAGATTGGGGGACTGACTTCCTAGGAGACATTCTGCGTTATCAAACAGGGTGTTGATCCCTCTGTAATTATTTTTCACTTCATTGAGTCAGAAAAAGGAGAGCCATTACCTCCACAATGATCCAAAAATGCCTTCAGAGGTGAGGCCTTCAAATGTAGACCTTAAAATAATCTTTTTATCTGAATGATTAACTACCACGTAATTACAACTCCTCCCCCCCCCCTTGCCTTTTCCATGTCTTCTACCCTTACCTTTTCTTTTCTTTTCTTTTTCTTTCTTTCTTTTTTTTTTTTTTTGGTTTTAGTGGTCATTGTTGTTTGGCAGGTCCAGCTGGATTCGAACCTGCCAGCTCTTTGGTGTATGTGGCTGGCGCCTTAGCCGCTTGAGCTACAGGCGCCAAATCTGCCCTTACCTTTTCTCATGGGTGTTTCCTAAAGGAGGGTTGTCTCTCTCCCCTCAGACTTTACAAGTTACATCTCCCTTTTCTTGCTTTGTTTTTTTGTTTTTTGGTGTTTTTTTTGCAGTTTTTGGCCAGGGCTGAGTTTGAACCCACCACCTCCAGTACATGGGGCCGGCGCCCTACTCCTTTGAGCCACAGGCACCTCCCTCTTGCTTTGGTTTTATTGATTTATCTATATGCTTTTATGCGTTAAAGTTTGTCTTTCTTCATGCCAAATCCTAGTGGTCATTTAATTTTGGTTATTTTTAAGGGTATTTCCAGTCAGCTAGGTTTTTCCTTTTTCACACACTGAAGCAGATTCTTCTAATACCTTTATCATGTTTTCTTGAAGAAAATTCATTTCTTCTGTCCTTATTGTCTCCGGTAAAACCAAACCACTATGTAACAATCTTCCTTTCTTCCTATTGTCTTAAAAGAGGTCATTAACTATTTTGAATTAATCACTTAACCATTAGTTAGGAGATTGAATGCTCTCTCTACCTGTTGTCTTCAAATTCTTTTTCTTAAATAAATTAACAAAAATAAAAACAACAGGTAGATTAGGAAAACATAAATTCTTGTTTTTTTTCTTCTTTTTTTTCGAAAACATGAATTCTTGTTCGTCAAGGAACACTACAGCTAAAATTGTAATAACCACTTTCCGTGCTTCACACAGCCTTATTTTTATATTTCAGTTGATTGATTTTTAAGTGTTTGTTTTTGTTTTTAATTTTAGCCCACACTCCATCCTCTTTGCAAATACTGTTCTCCAAATTGTGTTAAGGTAGGGGCTTGAAAGGAAGACAAAGAATAAAGTTTCAAATTGGAGTTTAAAACATTTCAAATCATTTACAATAATTTAATCCTAGTTAAGGCATTAAAGATCACAGCAGTAAGAGTTGTAAAATATCAAAAGAAGTACAATCTTAAAAATATGTAATATTGCCACCATGAAATAGTGAAACAAAAGTGACAAAATCAGGGGCGAGAAAATTGAACCTGACCTCCACAAGTGAAAATATCTGAATTGAGCAAAACTGTTCTTTATAAAGTGAGTTCATGCCTTGTTTAAGAAGCAGTGAATAGACCATAAATAAAATCTATGTGTGGTTTTAAAACATGGCTGCAAATTCTTTGTCACTCTTCCCATGGACAGGCAAAATCTAAGTCCTTTTTCCCTGAATGTGGCTTGGCTTTACTGTCTAGAATGTAACAAAAAGAAGATGGAAGACAGGGTGTTGAGTGACTTGTGGGCCCTCTGGAAGGCCAATGCCACTTTTATCCATCTCTCTCCCTCCTAGATTCCTCGCCTCTAAGCAGCCATAATGTGAGGAAGCCCAAGCTATGTGGAGACGCCACAAGTAGATGATCTGGCCAAGAACTGATGTTTCAGCTGTTTTAAATGGACCCAATTATTTATTTAAATATAGAAATGGCTCTAATGAAGGAAGACATTTTTATGCTGACAGATCCTTAGAAATAGAAGGTACGCTACACCATGAGGGACCACGGGGTGGGCAGGGGAGCACCAGGAGGGGTCAGGAGGCAGAAAGAATGAGGGAGAGGCACAGGCAAAGGGCTTTATGGTGTTTCTGCAGGAAGAGACAAAGAGCAGGGTATGTGAGGTTGGGGTTGGCTTGTTTGAGTAATTTCAGGCTCTCTAGGGTAGAGGGGTTGTCCCTGGTTGTCTGGATCTGGGTCCTGCAGTGGTTAGGGATAGTGAGTAGTGATCTAGACTCAGAGAGCCCTTGGAGAGACAAATAAAAAAGAGTGGTTGGGGTATCGGCCATTGGACTGGTTGGTTTGTATTTGAAGGTCATTCACCATCTCTAGGAACTTGCTAGCCCTGGGAGGGGCAGCCCTTCTAGAACAGCAAGGCCCTAGATGTCCAAGTATCAGAATAAAAAGATATGCTTAAGACACCAACAGACCATCAGCATCAATTGCCTGCCATGTGAATGAGGAAGCCTTTGAGATGACTCTAGTCCCAGCCACTGCAGTCTGATGGCAGCTGCCAGACATAAAAACTGTTCCCTGAGGCCTGTCAACCTCTCAAATCTGCCACAGACAACAGACACCTAACCAGAAGCAGGGAGAGCAGAAGCCATATGCCTCCCTCTGTCCTCCTCTCTGAACATCCCTGAATGAGACACCTGCCCTTAATACAGGCCAGGTGGTAGGCGCTTGGGGGTATGTACCCAGGTGCCCCTTCTAGCTCCTCTGCTCCTGCCCTTTCCAGGTCCTTCTTCCCACTCCACTCCAGGTCCCCCTGTCCTAGTCTTGCTGTCTTTTAGGTTTCTTATTTAAAAGGGGATTCCCCATGTTAACTCTGCCTCTGAGACCCCAAATTATGGTGAAAATTAAGATGAAAATTCATGGGTCAATGACTTAATAAAAAAATAATAAAATTAAATAAAAAAGAAAAGATGAGAACTGGAGCTTTGCAGACTAGAGAGCTGTTGCTAGAACCTCTTCCAATGAGATTGGCCAGGCTAGCCACACCTCTGTATCCCAAGCCTACTCTGTGGGAATATTCCATCAAGAAGTCCCAATTTTATCTCTACTGTATGAAAAGACAATACGGAAAGAAACATAACTCACAACATTTCAGGAAACAAACTTTTAAATGCCAAAAACTAGACGTTTAAGCAATTGTTTTTGAAATTCTCAAATTCTGACATTAACATTTTATTAAGTTGTCATTCACATATTTTCAAATAAAACCTGAAATTGTCTGTAAAGGAACTTGCTTTGGAGGCAAAACAAGAAGGTTTCTTTCAAGTCCGCCTAAATGGCCTCGAATGTTTCTGCCTTTTAAGGTTCTGGATTGTCTTGTAGCCCCAGTTCCTAGCTCTATAGAGGGTGCTCATTGCTGAGTGAGTGAGTGAATGAATGAATGAATGAGAGAGAAAAAGACACGGCATCGTTAAAAAGCAGAGAAGTCACTCGTGCTCCCAACTCAATAGACCAAGGATGATTGATACTTCTTTTAACACCAAATATTGGAATGAAGAACTATTTGAGGCAGGATCTATACCACTAATTAAATTGACAGCAGTAGCCAATTGTGCCTGAATCTGGCTGCTCTGTGATCAACAACTACCACCCCCCACCACACACACACAACATCCTGCCAAGTGAATAATCTTCTCGTTAATTCAATTAAGCTGTTCAGAAATTGGTGTCTTGTTAGATGCAGGAGCTGGTTTTCTAGAAAGTGTTCTGACTTGATTAGATATGCCCTTTGTTCTGACATAGGTCCACTTTTTGGTTGAAGACAACAAAATGTTTTGATGACACCTTTGGTTCCTTCTTGTCTCTTAATCTTGACTCCATCATTGGCTACCTGCACATACATTTGAAAAGTTTCCTTTCAAGCTATTGCTGCAATTCATTACTGGAGTCTAACTCACCACAGGCGAAAATGCAATCTTCCAAACAATGATCTGTGTCTATATTAAATGCAAGTGTAAGCATACCTAAATGTATTCATAAAGAATTCATTCAAATACTCAACAGCACTGTTGAAAAACTTGAGCTATATATGCAGGCAGAAACCAGTGAAAGTAAATGTGTCCAGTCAGTTAAATAAATGCATACCGAAATGTGAGTTCTACATAAGTATCCTGAAAACCAACACTTTCAAAGAAGGAAGAGAGATTGAAGAAATATTATACCAAGGCCTGATCTGTACAATGCCTCTTAGGGCCATCTACATTAGGAGTTCAAATGGCTACTTATTTATTTACATACCACGAGCATCTTAAAAAAGAGGTTGGTGGTGCTTTCAGCAGCTTGTAATAAAAGCATAGGTGTAATAATATCCCAAATCATTAACAAAAGGAGAAAGCCCATGGCAATAGCCAAGAAGATAGGGAAGATTCAGGCAAGAATTTTATGGAGAAAAGCTATACCATTTTTTGCTATTATTTTAGAGACCATTCTTTGGCATGAAGTGTCAGTACAGCAGTGAGAAGAAGTGTAGCCTGCCTGCATTACTTAATAGCTGTGTGACTTGGGCAAGCTTCTTTACCCAATGTAGGCCTTATCCCTCATTTGTAAGGCATGAATTATTATTGTACCTATTTCATTAGAATTTCTCAGAGGATAAAATGAGTTAATGTGGATAAAGTGCTTAGAACAGTGCTTACCACATCATGAGCTATGTCTGGGTCTTGGTTAAATTAAAAAAAAATTTTTTTTTTTTTGTTTAATGATAATGTAATTCTCAGAGTAAGCCTGAGGAAAACAAAATGAATCATAAAACTAAGGCTAAAGTCTTTTAAACATGTGCACAGGCTGTTGAAGACAAGAAAATGTAGCTCCTTTTGGTCATAACTTTGCAAATTTAGCATGAAATTTTTGATCTTTTGCAAGATTCTCATTTGACAAAATGGACACTGTATTTTGCTCATCTGTATTAGTCAATCAATTTCTTCTTTTATTTCAGTGCAATAGAGGTGAAAATCATCTCTATTATTATGATGTCAATATCTGCCAATCTTTGGCCTACAAAAAAGTAGAGGGTTGAAATGGTTCCATGTACTATTAATGGATAAAGAAGAACAACGTTCATTCAAAACCAGAACAACATTCAAATTCTCACTTTGCTGAGAGTGAAAGCTTCTGGATGATTCGGTCACTAGGTGCCGTGGGGAAAGTTGTGAGAACTTTTCTATGTTTGCCCTTCCATCTTCAACGAAGGAAAACCACTTCCCTAGTTTTAACTGCAACATTTCCTGGAGTTTCACACAAAATAGAATTTTTTCCACCATTTTTTACTTCGTAAGCTCGAGAATGTCAAACGACCAAGGGAGTAGGGGGAAAGGACTCTGTAAGTCATCATTGCAGACATTTTCAAGTTTGGCAAACATTTATGGAGTGTCTCCTTAAAGCCAAACAGGGAGAATGTAAACACCATAATTAGCAGAAGCCTTGGAATGTTGAATAGGCACCCTTTTGTGAGAACTGTGTGACACTCACTGCACTTTACCTGCATTACCTTTTTGAAACCCCTAGGAGGTGGGATTCCAGCCTCTGAGGAGTTGACACCTGGGAAGATGGACACAGATCAACCACTACAGCTCCATGGGACCATTCCTCCAGGCCCATGTCCTCTCCATAATGCATCTGAACTTATGCCCAGCTGCTTCTAGAGGATTTTTTGGCTTCATCCAGTGCCTCTTCTCCAGAAGAAATCAGCTCCCTTACAGCAGAAGCTGAAGCCTTATCGTGAGTGGGTGGGCAGTACTAAAACACTGACAAGGTAGCCAAATTCCCAAAGTGCCATAGAAATGTACAATAAATCCAGGCATCCCTCTCCAGCTAGATCTTGGTTTAGGCTGTAAGCCATAAACAGAAAAAGGTAGGATGATAAATAAACACAAACCCTCTACATTTTAGGAGCAGCGTTAGGTCCAACACAGTACTGATCATGATAGCTACCACAGGTAAGTCACGCAGTCACAGGCTGCATGGGGGGTCCACGTGTTCAACCCACAATGTCCCTTAGACATTGAGCCCTGTAGCCTGGGAATGGCTCTCTGTGTTTCTGACCCTCCCACTTTCCTCCCCTCCTCAGACTCTCCTTGGTGATTTCATCCTATCCCTGGCATCCAAAGTCAACTGTAGTAGGGACACTGCCCTGCCAGAGAGTCCCAGGAGCAGAGGAATACAATGAGGTTTTATCTACAAATGGGATGGGGAGTTAAATGTGGAGGATCTAACAAAACATTCGACAGATTTCTGGCTCGGAAACCTTCCTCATGTCTCAGGAAAAGGTGACAGAGCTCTGAGGGGCTCCCGTAAATATTAGCAACATGTGGCTAATATTTCCCAGCTGTGAGACCAGCCCTCACCTTTTACACATGGACACTGAAGCAGAGGAATGTTAAGAGGCCACTCTGAGGTCACCCAGCACAGCAGGGATTAAACCCACAGACTGTGAATGTCTAGGTGTACGCAGCCTGCCAACCCAGCTGCCCCACTTGATTGAGTATGAATACGCTTAGCACTCTTCCTATGCCCCATTCTGAGAGCCTGAGAGCTTGGCTTGTGGTTTTTACCTCCAGAGCACGTGGGGAGGGATTGAGGTAGGAGTCCTGAGAAGGAGAGAGATTCCTGAAGCAGACTCTAAGATCAGGGATCACACCTTCTTACAAACACAGCTGAGTGTGTGGGTTTTCTGTGCTTTGCTTACTTGTCAGATTATCTACAGAACCACCAATTTCCTCGGGAAGCTTAGAGACAACTGGTAGACATCCCAGCTTAACATGCTCCCATCTCAGATGCAGCCCTGGGTCCTGAAATTCTGTGCTGTACAGACAGACAAGAAAACCCAACTCTTTTTCCATGCGACTACACAAAGATGTATAGCAAGGGAGCATCACAAATTCCTGAGTTTTGTTTGCTGTTCCACAAAAAAGCAAACAGAAGTGGGAATGGCCATTGGTTATAATTCACATGTTGGCCCAAATAAATATTTTTCTGTATATGGAGAGTACACTAGAATTTTCTGGAACTTTCGCATTGAGTAGGTTCTCCTCTACCCCCTCACCCCCGCCCCCCAGTGGTCAGGCTTCCTCTTCTCTCAGAAACGATTTCCACGCAGACAGTTCCAGCTAGAATGGGAAGATAACTCAATACCAAATTGAGGATGTAAAGGCCTTCAGGACCTCTGTGCACCCCAGCTTCTCTTAACATCCTGCTACCGAAAGGAGGCTCTGAAATACAGGCGTCTCAAAACCTGATTGGTCCTGATTGACTCTTAATCATCTGATTGACTCTTAATATTTGTAGTAACATCTCGATATATTTTATGGAATTAGTCATTGGCTTTTATCTACTTAATTAAAACATACCCACAGCCCCTCATTATTGTCTCACATGAAATAATAGTATCATTTTAATGGATTCTGATGAGATCAGTTATTTCTAGAAGGCCAGGGATCATTGACCATGGATTCTTTTCTCGTGGGCCACGAAATTGTCAGAAGCACAAAAATACTAAAGCACAATATTAACACGATCACAGACAAACATTCAAAGATGATTGTGATAAAAACCAGAATGCCTTATAGTAACTTTCGCAGTTACTATAAATCAGAGCATCATAAAACTATAAATCTGGCAATAAACTTGAGAGACCACATTCACTCAAAGGTTAGGAATCAAAATTCCCTGGTGACACTAACCAGGTCTACAATTTGTATTTTTCAAAACGTTGCTATAAGTCAGAGTGTCATAAACCTGACAATAAGCTTGAGAAGTTCTTTCTTTGTGTAAGGGTTGGAGTCAGAATTAGCTAGTACTTTTTAAAAGAATTTTTCTATAATTTGCATTTCAAAAATACAATATTGAAAGAAATTATGCTCAATGTTATAGTGACAAATGGTTACATGTAACATTAGAGTTAAATTTACTCATAGGCCCTACATTATAATACCATTTAAAGTGTCCCCAACTTAGTATTACTTGTAATCATTTGGTAACAAAATACACAAGGAAATTATTTTTCTTCTTATTGTTTTGGGAGCTGCATATAACATTCTAAGAGTTGCCTAGGGTCTCAGATCTAAAATCTGCTGTTTCCCAATCTCTTTCCTCCTATTTATAGTTTTTAAACTAATACCCTTACCTACATTCTAGAAGGTTCTTTAAAAACAAAAAAGATACATGAGAGCAGATTCTGGTGGGGGGGAGTGGCTCACATGATTATGGAGATAGAGAAGGTCCATGATAGTCCATTTGCCAGAAGGAGCCCCTGAGAAGTTGGTAGCATGTCTCACTTCAAGTCTGAAGGCTTTAGAACCAGGAAAACTGATAGTATATCTCTTGGTCCAAGGCTGGAGCCCTGAGAACCCAGGGGGTTGATGGTGTAAGTCCTGGAGTTCAAAAACCAAAAAACCTGGAGTTCTGATTTCAAAGGACAGGAGAAAAAGAATGTATTTCCCCTAGAAGCTCTACACCTTTATATATAAAGCAAAGTATGATAAAAGAGAATACTGAATAGCTGATTTTGAGGCAATTGCTTTGCTTAAAATTATTTCATAGTTAATCCTCTGCCATTTGAAATATAACTGGACACACACCCAATACAATGATTATCCCCATTTTACAAATAAGAAAACTAAAGCCTTAAGAGGTTGAGTGAATTGAGATTGCCCAGCATAGCTATGACACTGAAGCCAATGTTCTCAACCACTCACCCATAGCACTCCACATGTGCTTGAAAAACGTCCAGAGCACATTGAGAGGAACATATTGGCTTGTCTCTACCAGCAGCAATCTGTACTATGACTTCATTCATTCATTCAGTCCATCAGTCCATCACCCCTATAGTTCCATGCATTCTTCTATTTATTCATTCAACAAATAGTTATTGAACACCTTTCCAATGCTGGACACTGGGCTCGGTGTTAGGAATTTATCAGTGACAGACACGGTTCCAGTCTCCCAGAGTGAGAGAGACAGATATTGTCTGAGTCATCACACAAATAATGACCTCGTTATAAACGTAGATTACGTGATTCAAGGCAGAAGTGCAGAGGGCACGAGAGGGCACCTTCCTCCAGTCTGAGAGAGCAGGGAGTCCTCGGGAAGGAGTGATCTTTAAGCTAAAGGAGATGACCTGGGGAAGCAATGTCTCACAAATCTGCCTCTTGAATATTCATAACAAAAATGACAGCTTTGTCCTCCTACCCACCCCTAACACAGCTGTCATTCAGAAATCTCTGTTCTCACTTCATGCAACAACATGGACTATCTACCTACAGACACTTGTTTTTTAAAAAAAGAAAATCAGCCAAAACGCAACAGTTTTTAAAGCTTGCATAAGACATTAGATTTTGAAAAATATAAACTTCTTTTCTGTACCCTCCAATCTATCACTATTAGTCCAACTCAGTTGTGTATTAACTTCTCACTGCCTAATATCATCTCCGGCCAGTATTTTTGTGATCACCTCCCTGCCATCCGTCTTGTCAAATAATTGTCCCCACTGCTGTCTGGGCACTCTCTGTACAATCTGATTTAACCAAGCAGTTCCCATTCTTTGCTAGTTTCTACTCTTCTGTCTGGGAGAGGGGCCTTCATCCATAGCATCTGTTTATATCTCTTTCATTGCCTTTCCTGGGGTACATTGATGCTGTTATCACGTTTTGGTTGTGTGCACAGGGTCAAGCAGGCAAAGGTTTGGGAAATACTCAAAATCCACTAAGATGATATTCATGTACCTCAAGCATCAAAGAAAGACAAATCCAATTGAGACAGTGGGGGGAGTTAGTTTTATCTTAGTGAGGACTGAAGATTTCAGACAGTAGACAAGAAATCAAATAAGGAAAGGATTTGAGTCTTGTGACAAAAGACCAATCCTGTCATTATGACAATAAAGAGATCTTACTGTGTCTCATTCTGGTTGCAGCAAGAATCAAGTTCTGGTATTACCTCTAGGTCTTTAAGATAACTTCCTATACTTGTTTGGGCTGGGATGTCAAATTTTTTTTTAGTGTTTTTTTTTAAACTTCAAGAAGGTATAGCATTAAATATTTAAATTTTAAAATAAATCAAACCAATATATTAAGATTTTAGGTTATAAAATCTTGGGCTTAGTAAGTGTATATTTGCTATATTTGAATTTTGGAATGCTTAAGAGAAATGGGCCCATTTTAATATATTAACAGAATATTATACTAATTTCACAAGTTAATTTGACTTATGATTCTAAGTTGGAAATTAGAAGAGAATATTGCTAAGGTTGTAAACAATATGGAAAGAGTTTAAAGAGTTTAAGTTTCATCATATGAATAAGTTTCCTTTTTATTAGATCTAAGAGAATAATGAAGGTACTTGGGAAACTTTGTTTATTAGTCAGAAAACTGATTTATTTAAAAAGAAGTCGAGTATGTTTTTTTATAAATACAATTTAAAATATTTAAAGGAATTTAATTAAGTAGTGAAAGATTTCTTAACAGTGCTTGTAAAACTTTGTTGAATGTATAAATAGAATAATAAGACTCATGAGGGTGGAGCCTATGGCTTACAGGAGTAGGGAGCCAGCCCCATATACCAGAGGTGGCAGGTTCAAACCCAGCCCCAGCCAAAAAAAAAGACTTATGAAATGAACCTAAAACTTAGGGAAAAATTAGGTTTTTGAGCTTGTGAAATTTAATTTTGATAAATCAAGTGTTAATTTTTTTTTTTTTTTTTTTTTTTTTTTGCAGTCTTTGGCCGTGGCTGGGTTTGAACCCACCACCTCCAGCATATGGGGCCAGCACCCTACTCTTTTGAGCCACAGGCGCCACCCTCAAGTGTTAATTTTTAAGCCCAGGAAGTGCCTGCAAGGACCCGAAAAATTCAAATTGAGAATTTCAGTTGCCAAAGGAGTAGTTTACCAACCTTTCCCTTCATGCTGGCATACCTTGAAAATGAGGGTCAAAGTTCATGAAATAACTTCGATCAATATGTCTTTTTTGTCAATTGCTTCATCCCTTTCATCAACTGGCTAATCTCCTATTTTAGTCTTCATTTAGGTAGGGCAGGATTGAATATTAAGTTACTATCAATTTTCTTACTTTATTCGGGCAAGCTGTAAGACACAAGTATCTAGAAACTAGCCGGTTTAAAATTTTGGCTCAGGGGCAGCACCTGTGACTCAAAGGAGTAGAACACCGGCCCCATATGCCGGAGGTGGCAGTTTCAAACCTAGCCCCACCCAAAAACTGCAAAAAAAAAAAAAAAAATTTGGCTCAGAACTTGTGGGAAATATTTTTAATTCAATATGCTATAAATATAATTTTTAGTGTTTGAGACTATCCCATAGGAACAGTGTATGTGCTGAAATCTACAAAGGACAACGTCCATGGACATCATTTTTATCTACTTTATAAATGCAGCTCAATATGCTGGATTAGGGAAAAAAAAAAAAAAAAAATCCCAAACAAATAAAAAAAACCCACTGAGTTCATTTTCTAGCCCCCTTCAATGAAATGTCCTACATAGCCAATGATTTCCACAAATGTATAAGACTTTAAACTAGTAATAAATTCTGTTGTGCAGACCAACCAGTTGCTGACTAAGAGGAAGACCCTTTAATTGAGTCAGGACAGCATTTAAAGACCAGTGTCAGACGTCATCTGGCCACTGAACATCCATGCATAGGGTGGTTGTGGGGCCACTGAGCTCCCTAAGAAATACTGAGGCCCCTACCTATCTCTTGTTCACAGAGAGAAAATTCTGTGTAGCTATTACAGGATGAGTGACACATTCCCGTGAGTTCACCCATGCTTTCTTGTCCCATCTCCCTGCAATCCATCAGAGGCTCACATTATGAGGTTCTGGGTAGTTGAGCCTTTAGGAGCCACAGAATAAGGGTGCACAACTAACCAGCCCACGTGGACATCAGACTTACGATATCTGCCCAGGTACTGCCAAACAACTGGGAGAAAAGTGTCCACCTGAGCTGGACATAAAGCACGATTCATAATGGACAGCAAGGCGTGGCTTCAGCAGCCTCTTAGGACCAAAGGGCACACACCCCAAGCTGGCCTCTGTGGGCAGGATGTGTGCAGGGGGCCGGCAGCTGCTTGGTGCCAGCACAAGTGGGACAGCTGCAATGAATGGGCCAAAGAGCCACCTCAAAGGCACACTGTGCCCAACTTCAAACACATGCCCTTGCTGCGGACAGCTGAGAAACAGCAGCAACAGCAGCAGCAGCAGCAACAGTAGCAACAAACAGACCTCCTGCCCTGGCCTTGGTGGAGAGGGATGGAATGACGCCCTATTGTGCAGGGTGGGCCAGCAGCGGAGTTGCACACAGCTCTGTCAACAGCAGCTGCAACCGCTAGCCAGGATGGCCTTGACATGTGAATCGTGGTCAGAGCCCTCCAGTCACACAGGCTCAGTCAACATCTCTAAAATCACATCAGATCCTATCTGTGATGGGATCACAGGCAATTTTGCTACGGTCCAGTCCTATGCCACACCAGCCATTAGAATGCTTTCCAAATCTGCCCAGCCCTGTTGTGCTGTTAACAACTGCTGATAGGACTCGAGCTGTATAGATCAGCCTAAATATAAAGCCTGGCTGTCTACCCTCCTCGAACTCTCCCAGTATGTAACTCTGCTCAACTCCTTTCTTCTTTCTTTCCCCAAAGCCACCGTCTCCAGGGGAGAATGGGCAACGTAGATAGATTTGTGTTTATTGATCTTAAGCTGTTACAATATCTTACGGAGGATGATGGAAGGTTGTAGAAATAAGGCACACAGTTACTCCACCCCTGAAAACTTACTGATTAAATTTTATTAGCTCTCTCTAAACTTGTGCCTACTCTGTATCTCGGTTGTCACTGTGTTATTTATATTAACACTGTGCATTATACCCCCCCAACCCCCAATGAACTGATTGCTGTTAGACAGGGGCTGGCTATTATTTCCAAAGCTCATTGAACCACTTCTCTCTGTTCTTCAATCTGTGTTCCTCCCCGATACCATCTCCAAGGCACCAACACCAACTGAGGTTGGGGGCATATTTCTCAGATTGGAGAATTTTGTTCCATGATTGCTTTGTTCCAATTTTCCTTGGTCATGCTGATGGTCTCAAGCCATTCCTTGCAAGTTTAGGGGGCTCGCCAACGATGCACTTTTAGAGAAAATTGGGTTGGCTACCTTGTATACATAATTTGATCCTAAGAATAAATGTTTAGGAGAGGCTAATACACAAATTGCTGGGCAATATTAAAAAAAAAAAAAAACAGCACTGGATGTTCAAAAGGAAAAAATAGAAAGATGTTTGACTGCTCTCTAAGGGATTGAGAAAAAAAATATATGGGCAAGAGGAGTCTACATATAAAGTAGCTAATATTCTTCCACAGCTAGTTTCCTCATTCCTTTTTTTTGTGTCCCTGTCATTTCTCCTTATTGTAAGACCCCTCTCTCACTCCCTAGCTTCTGACTTTTGTTCTCAGCCATACTATGGAAAGTTTCAGGGAACATCTTACTTTACCTCTATGCCCATAACTCTCTGGGGACGCTGAGCCCATTTTGGGAGGACTAGATTAACACTATGTTTTTAGAACAAAAAGACTCAAGGCACACTTGTGTTGTCAGTAGTTTTATATGTGGAAACAGTTGGGTCCCCAGTAGGGAGAGCTAAGTGGTACCACTCTGATAACTCTTTCTCTCTCATTGTAGTAAAACTATGCACAAGATAAGAGTTACCATTCTAACCATTGTTAAGCATACAACTCAGTGGTATTAAATCCATTCAAAACGTTGTATATCCATGTCTGTCCATATCCAGAACTTTTTCATCATCCTAATTCTATAACCATTAAACCATAACCCTCTTCCCCCCACCTCCCAGCCCCTGATAATCTCTATTCTTTCTGTTTCTTTGAATTTGTCTATTCCAGATATTTGTGCTTTTGTGACCTATTTCTTTCAACGTCATGTTTTCAAGGTTCATCCATGTTGGGGCACGTGTCAGAATCCCATCCCTGTGATGACTGAATAATATTCTGGTGTGTGTATTCACCACATTTTATTTATACATTCATCATCTGTTAGGGGGCAGGCTGTTTCCACCTTTTGGCTATTGTGAATGACACCACTGTATCTGCCTGCTTTTTGAGGATAAACACCTTAGAACTAACTCACTAGCAACAAAAGTATCCGTTCAGGACACAGAAAATTTCAACTTGACGCACAGTACCCAGAGTCTTTGGGCGTAAGCAAGTTCCTACTAACTCAACTTTGCACTACCTTAAATTTCAAAAGCTACTAAAAAATGGGAGAGAAGACCTCAAAAGTTATAGAAAGTATTAGCTGCAATCTCCTAATGTCACGACTTTTAGATGCACTCAATATTGTAACAAGTATTAAGAATAAGCAGACATCAGTCTGAGGCCCAAAGTGTTTATATCCCAGCAGATAGACGGAAGCTGTTGTTTTAGTACAAAATATCACATTTTTGCACGAATGACAATTTTTCATGCTGTACTCTCAATTGTGCATTCTTTGATAGTTGGAATAGCTCATCAGTGATGAATACACACTCCTTTCTTTAAATTATAGATGTTAAAAATAACCAAACTTACCAATAGAAATTCTCTCTCTTTCAGTTGGAGTCCTTAGGAAAGAAAAGTCCCTGTTTGGCAATTCAGGGATTGTCTTTTCCATAGGCCTATCTGTAATTATATAGGTGATTTTGTCCTGTCTCCCTTCTTTGTGCACCTGCTCTCTCTCCCCTTTCTATCTCCTTCTCTCCCAACCCTGCACTTTCTGCAGGTGGGTAGTTATGTTTGCCGGCCTTCCCTTACCTACCTGTCACTCTCCTTGTCCAGGAGGTATAAACACATCTGAGGCTGATTCCAAGTCAGAACTGTAACCTGGGGAGCTTTTTCCCGGGCTCCAGTCAAGGACAGGTTTCTTTTAGTAAAAAATGGAGAGATTTCTCAGCAATCTGTCACTGCAGCCCCATTGGCTATGCGGCTCTTGCTTGGAAGTAGTAGAAATCTGTTTTGCTGATAGTGGACAAAGTTGCTGAATGTGGTAAAATAGAAGAAGTGGGTTCTCAAGCGTGAACTTTACCTGTTAGTCTACGGAACCAAAGACAAAAGTGTGAGGGGGCATCTCCCTGGTGATAACAGTGGTTATTCTGACACAGTGCTGTGAGCCCCTGTGCCGTGGGGTCAGCAGTGCAGGGAGGGGGCTTGGAGATAAGGAGGACCAGACACACCTCAAACAGAGTCCTTCTTCCTGAAGCTATGTCTAATTTGGAAATCACAGTTCCAATCAAAATTTGGTCAGTAGGCATGAAATTCTCTGCTCTGTGCCCAGGAACTAAGCCATCACCTACACACACTCCTGGCTCTGCCCTCCCACTGTGCTACAGTCTTCTTCTCATGCCAACAAGATTGAATCCTGGATGTTCAGACAGTCTCTCATATCACTTCGTAATAATTCCACAGGGAAGTTAAGTTCTTTTCGTACCCAATTTTCCTGATGAGGAAACCAAGTCTTGGCAAGCTGGACAGAGCTGTGGTTAGGTCATGGAGGGCAAGGCAAAAATCTAAGCCAGGTGTGCCTGAGTCCAGAGCCACCTCGTCCAATCAAAAAGTGCTTTCCTTGGGCAGTGCCTGTGGCTCAAAGGAGTGGCATGCCGGCCCATGTACCGGAGGTGGTGGGTTCAAACCTGGCCCTGGCCAAAAAAAAAAAAAGTGCTTTCCTGTGGTTGGGACACAGTCTCCGTGGCCTGTTATAATCTTAGGGTCATTAGTTAACGGCTCTATGGGTACCTTTGAAATGAGACTGTGGAACAGAAGCTTCGGGTTCCACTGCTCCTTACCCTGCTGGCTCACCCTCCCGTAGGGACCCCCTGAGTCCCAGTGAAATAAAGGATTGGCCTACTTGACAGAGACTCTAGTGATTTTTGTTTTACACCAACACATTACTCACTTCAGTTCTTGGAGAGGTGTCTGTCTTTGCAAGTTTTCCTGGTCCTGGTGACTTCCTAGAGATCTGTCAGCCCTCACAGAACGCTGGCGCTGTGAGACACCCCACACCCAGAGCTGTCAAGGGAACCCTCACAGAGCCGGCCCTGTCAGCCCTCACTCCTTGCAGCGTCTGGTATGTACAATTTCTTGAACAAAGGAATCCTCTTTCTGGAAGTGACTTAATGGGCAGTAGGCAGAGAAATAAAATTAAAAATAAAAAGCCACATGTCCAATGTGATGGAACACTTGGGATGAGAGAAACTTACTTCTTAGAGTAGAAGAAAATGTACTAACTTACTGATCTCCACAGTCCTGTTCAAGAATGGAATTTTTTTTTTTTTTTCTTTTGCAGTTTGGCTGAGGCTGGGCTTGAACCCACCACCTCTGGTATATGGGGCTGGCGCCCTACTCCTTGAGCCAGAGGTACCACCACAGTCCTGTTGTGAGACCTGCCCCCAAGACTGTGCTGACCCCTGAGAGAGCTCAAATCCCACGGCTCTGCTTTTTCCACTCAGCCTTCCTGTCTACCCACCTGCTTGGACTGTGGGGTCGAAAACCTAGAAGGAAGTACTCAAAGCCCACTAAAGCAGTGGTTCTCAATCTTCCTAGTGCTGTGACCCTTTAATACAGTTCCTCATGTTGTGGTGACCCCCAACCACAAAATTACTTTCATTGCTACCTCATAACTGTAATTTTGCTACTCTGATGAATCGTAATGTAAATATCTGATATGCAGGATGGATTTAGGTGACCCCTGTGAAAAGGGTCGGGACCCACAGGTTGAGAACCGCTGCAGTGAAGCTCCTGCTGCTTTTCATACCTGGAGTCTTCTTAACTATATGGAATAATGAAAAAGAGGGACACAAACCATTGCTGTGCCCTCACTTCCTAGAGGGCAGAATGCTGGGCCATTTGGGGGGGGGGATGGGTGTGTTTCTGAAGCAGAAACAATGACCTTTCCTTGTCTGATATTTGCATTCCATGTACTAAAGCAAGTCTTTTTGTCTCTTTGGGTACTTGGAGAAAGCGACCAGGGTTAAATGCAGTCCTTTGACCTACAGCATTATGGGTGTCCTGGGTGAGGACTGTGACCCAAGCTCTGCAGAAGGCAAGGAAATGAATAGGAAGGTAGAAGTCTGGGTTGAACTTGAGCTCCAGGGCCTCCAAAAAGAGGCCTCTGCTGCATATTTCTTCCTCGGCTAATTAAGCCCGGACAGGGAATTTATGGGAAAATGTGTGGCAACCAAGAGGCCATTTTCCATTTTTTCTTACCTATGGTCATGGCACAAGAATGTGGTGGGAGCAGGGATGTCCATAAATAGTCTGGCTTTGGTTTAATGGAGACAATTCCTTTCACAATCACAGCTTTAGCATGTGCTAAAAATGACAATGCCATCCAGTGTCAATAGTTCCAAGGAGACCCTTCATTCCTAGTTACAGCAATAAAACCGCTGGTGGGTGGTCGTGGCTACTGGTTGTCTTCATTATCATTTCATTGTACTTATGTGAGGCCCAGTGCACTTTGGAACTCTCAGGCGTTTTAAAAGCCTTTCATGCATCAGAATGGTGTGACATTCATATTTATATCTCTTGCTTGCATGGCAGCAGAATCTCCATTCTTGGGATCCTCAGCCTTTGTGTATTCAAGGTCACACCCCATTTAAGGGAGGATTGTAATATACCCTGAGAGCTTCCAGCCGTCATAACTCAGCTCTGCAGTCAGATAGATCCCTCTTGAGTGCTTAGAGCCCTGCCTCTCAATTCAAAGTCAAAGGGAAACCTAGAATAAGTTTGTTCAATGAAGGTAACTTGAGCTTGTCTTAGAAACTTTCTATTTTAAAGTATTTACGTTGGGAACTTTGAAAGTTTTATCACCTTTAAAACATATCCCTCCAATGTTGTATTTACAAGCAAAAGTAGGGTTGTCTAAATCAGAGACTTGGGCAGGTTTCCTCCCCAACTCCTCCCCTCCCCCCATCTCTTTACTCACAGTGGGTCCCCAGTTCTGCTCCCACTGAAGTATCATTAATGAAGTATTATTTAATCCCACACTTTCATCCACATCCTCTCCACTCTGTCCTCTGTTTTGCTGCCACAATAAATTCAGTTTGGGGCCAGGGCTGGGCTTGAACCTGCCACCTCTGGTACGTGGGGCCAGCGCCCTACTCATTTGAGCCATAGGCGCCACCCAGCTGCCACAATAAATTCTCTACACTGTCAGCCTGACCGTGCCAGGTTCCCCACTGCCTTTGGAGTAAATGGCACACTCCTTGGTATAGCCCAGAAGAGTCTTCATTCCTTGGCCCCAGTTCCCTCCATTTCCCCAGGTTCCCACACCCATCCTTCCTTGCAGGCAGGTGTCTGAAAGGGCCTTGCCCCTTTTTACATCTGAGCCTCAGCCTCAGTTTCTCCTTGTCTGGGAGAAACACCTTCAAAGCGAGGCCTGAGACTATTTCGAGACACAAACTCTCTTCCCCTTCTCTTGGCTAACTACTATTTCTTCTTGAAAACTCACTGTAAGCAAGATTTCCTCCCAAAGCATTTCCTGTTAGAGTCCCCCGAGGCTGACTTAGAGGCCCCTCCTCTACCCTGGTCTGTAACCCCTGACATGCTCTACACAGCCTCATAGCCAGAATTGTTATGGCTGACTGGTTTCTCACTGACGGTGACCATATATAAAAAAAAATATATATATATATATATATATATATATTTTTTTTTTTTTTTTTTTTTTTTTTTTTTTTCCAGTTTTTGGCCGGGGCTGTGTTTGAACCCGCCACCTCCAGCATATGGGGCCAGTGCCCTACTCCTTTGAGCCACAGGCACTGCCCCTGGTGAGCTCGTTTTTTTTATTGTATTACCCACTAGGGATAATAAATAGCTTCTGGTCCTCCCTTGGAATTATGTAAGGAACAGCTGACGTTCCAGCCAGGAGGCTCTGGGAGGTGGACGCAAGAGAGCCCTGGCTAGGCATTGGGGAGGTGAGCAGGAAGGGCATCTCCTGCTTCTGATTGCCTCTGGGTGTGGGCTGCTGCTTGCACGGGACACGGGACACGGGACACGTTGGTCTGTTTGCTTGCTTTATAGTTAATTTGCCACTTCCCTTGTAAGAAGATGAGCTGGGGCATCAGAATCCTTTCCTCTAGCCGGGTGTTGTGGTGGGCGCCTGTCATCCCAGCTACCCGGGATGCTGAGGCAAGACAATCACCTAAGCCCAAGAGCTGGAGGTTGCTGTGAGCTGTGATGTCACAGCACTCTAGTGAGGGTGACAAAAGTGAGACTGTCTCATAAAAAAATTAAAAAAAAGAAGAAGAAGAAAGACTCCTTTCCTCCTCCAAGGCCATTGATGGTTCACAGGAGAATTTCATACCAATGGCAGAATCATTCACATAGGGACCCTCCACAGGCCGGAAGGAAATGGTGTACTCAGAATTTCTTCTTTGAATAAAACTCCCCTTTACTCCTGGAGGTATTTTAATTGGTTCCTTAGTGAAAAATGAAAAAAATGCTCTTCCACAGTTTCTGAGAGTGCGTTTGAGATTAGTTTAGGTCAAGTATTCTGAGAAAAGAGAATGAAATTAATGGGGTTAGTTCAAAGATCAAGTGGGTGATTTCCCCTGAGTCTTTCCCACACCACCCCTGGGGTTTCCCAGGTAAACTTTGCAGCAGCTCCTGGCCTGCCTTCTCTTCGTCTTTAGGTGGCCTTTGTTTAAGCATTACTTGGATGTTTGCAAGATTATTCAAGTGATTTCCCACCGTTTACTTCAAGCATTTACTGTAGGTGGCTTCAGGAATTTTAAGTAGTATGTAAATGGAAGACCACCTGCCTGAATGCACCATATCAAGCCTGGGGTTTTCACAAGATAGGATAAGGCATCGTGCTTGAACTGCTGCCAGCAAGGCCCTGGGCACATCTGAAACTTCATAGCTTTTGACCCCTCTTGTTCTGTCCAGAATCTGTTCAGAGCATCTGTCCTTTGGCCCCAGATCTGTTTCTCTCCCCATAATGGGTTCCCTTAAAGCCCTTTTCCTGACATACCTTTTCTAGGACTCAGCAATGGAATGTGAAAAAGAACTGGAGAATTTTCTAAAGCCCAAGGATATAAAGCACTAAGTCTTTTCTAAATCCAATTGTCCTCTTTCTCCAGTGTTGTAAGCAAGCTCTGACTCACTTCCCCTCCTGGATCGGATTTCCTCTCCTGTATACTCCCAGTGCAAAGGGATTCTTTGAATGCCTTTGCTATTACCCGTTTTTTCAGTTTGTGTCTCGAAATATTCTCAGGCCTCGCTTTGAAGGTGTTTCTAGCCACATGACACCATCTTCAGAGCTTTTGACATCATCCATGCTGGCCTCTTCCCCCGGGGTGCTCACCCCTCTCCTTAGTAAGTGTCCCTGGGCACACATCTGCTTATAATGCTCCCCAGCCCCCAAACCCAAAGCCTGGAGCCAAAAGGCCAGCTCTTATGCCTTTAGGAGGTATGAACGACATCCAGAGTCAGTCTGAACAAAAGCTACACTTTACAAAGTGAGCAAGCCCAATTTATAAGAGTTTGCAGAACACGATCCGCCCTAATCACACACCTTGAATAAGTGTTCTCCCATGATGGATGCTGAGGGAAACTTTGGACACCACTGAAGCCTCTCGAAGAGGTGGTTGCCACACCCCAAACACCTGTCCTTGATGATTGATCATCCTGAGAGATATTAGACATGTATATTACTTAGACATGTCGATGACCTGTTAATAGTTCACCCTGAGCATTAGACAGAAAACCTCTGGGTATTTTGTGACCCTTTTTTCAGTGTGAGTATTTTTCCTTTAAAGAGGTATGTTCCCTTTATTGGACCTTAATGATACATTTTCTGTGGCAGGTGGAAAGAAACATAGTTTCTGCTTTTAGTCCATGAGCAAAGGTAATCTTACATTCACACAAGGAACAAAAACATAAAACAAACAAACAAGTGCTGTCCTTGCAGGTGCTTCTGAGCACCTGGAGAGGTAAACCAGAAACTCTACGAGACAGAACCTGGGAAGTGAGGATGGAAGGCGTCCACGGCTATGCAAGGGAGCGAGCATTTGAACCAGGCCTGAGTGAGAGTGGGGAGGCACTCGAAGACCTAGGAAAGGGTGCTCCAGATGGTCAGGGTGGCAGGTGGCTGAAAGGAGAGTAAGTGGCAGGGATCCCTGAGGTTCGAGGGCAGGGCAGGATCCAGAGCATGGTGGCCACTTTGAATTTTATTTTAAGTATGACTGAGAGATATCAGAGAGCTTTAGGCAGAAGAGTGACATCATCTGGTTTATGCTTCAGAAAAATCACTCCGTCTGCCCTGTGCAAGGTAGACGGTAAGAGGCAGGGGGGAGGCAGGAACCTCGCTAGCAGGGACTATTCGTGGGAGAGGTGATGGGACCTAAGATAGTGGCTGCTGCAGTTGGGATGGAGTGAGACAGTCAGTCGGGGGGATATATTTTGCAAGTAGTGCCAACAGAACTTACCTACGATTGGGTGTGGAGTTCAAGGAAAGGAGGAAAACCAGTAATGACTCCAAAGTGGTTAGTCTGAGCAATGGGGTAGACAATGATGCCACATACTAGAAAGGGAGAAAGCTCAGTCAGTCTGGAGAGGAAATTATCTAAGGGAAGGAAAGAAATTCAAAGGTCCAAGCTGACACCTGATCATGAGGCACCCCCACTTAATCATCTAAGTGAGAATGTGGAGTGGGCAGTTGAGTCCTTGAAATCAGGTGCTCAAAGGGATGTCAGGACTGGCTAAGTAAATATGATGAAAAATAGCATCAAAATATGACTTGAATCAATGGCACTCGGGGAGAACACCTTGGGAGAATGCAGACCAGTTAGAAAGTTAAGAACAGAGTCCCGGGGTAGCCCAACCTTTGGAGAGAAGTGAATGGGAAGAGCCTTCAGAGCTGCTGAACCTAAAGCCAGGGAGGCAGGAGGTCAGCCAAGCTCCCGAGGCATCCAGGAAGCCCAGGGAAGAAAGTACACCTAGAACAAAGGGGGTGGTGACCCTTCCAAACACTGCTGAGTGGTCTCAGGGGCAGAGAAGTCATCCTCGTCTTCAGCTTTGGTAATCAAAGCCCTTTCTGGGCAATAGAAGGGACGAAAGCTTGATCGGACTGGTTTTAGGAGAAGCTGTGAGGTAAGAAAGTGGAAACAATGAGTAACAACCATCATTTCAAAGCTTTTCAATGTAGGGAAACACAGAAATGAGGCTTAATCCAGACTGGGAAGAGGTGTCAAGAGACTTGGTTTTTAACAAGGATGTTATTGGTATGTTTGCTGACTGAAATGAATACAACACAGAGAAATTCAAGAAGAAATAAAGAAATAATTGAAGGAGTGAAGTCCTTGAGAAGAGCACAGGGGGTGAGATCCAGGTTAGACGTGGAATAGTTGGCCTTAGAAGCAAACAGACTTCCACTTAAAAGGAAGCAAAGTGGCTGGGCATAGTGGCTTGCACCTGTAATCCTAGAGCTTTGGGAGGCTAAGGTGGGAGGAGCACTTGAGTCCAGGATTTCAAGAACAGCTTGAGCTAGAGAGAGACTCCATCTCTCCCAAAACTAGAAAAACATTAGCCTGACATGCACCTGTAGTATCATCTACTTGGGAGGTTGAGGTAGGAGGATTACTTGAGCCCAGGAGTTCAAGGTTGCAGTGAGCTATAATGAGGCCACTGCATTCCAGCCCAGGTGACAGAGAGATAAGACCCCCCCCCCCCGACTCAAAAAAAGAAAAGAAAAAGGCAAAGAGATTTCAGATTAGCAACTTTCAGTTGGAGATGATGGTCAAAGAATGAGATGGCTGAACTTGAGATTTGGGAGATGTGCATCCATTGTCAATGACAAAGTCTAAGTAGGGCACGGCCATGGAATGTGTAGCTGATCTCTAGAAGAAAAGATCTTGGCTCGGCACCTGTAGCACAGTGGTTAGGGTGCCAGCCACATACACCTAGGCTGGCAGGTTCTAATCCAGCCTGGGCCAGCTAAACAACAATGACAACTGCAACAACAACAACACCACAACAGGTGTTGTGGTGCGCACCTGTAGTCCCAGCTACTTGGGAGGCTAAGGCAAGAGAATTGCTTAAGCCCAAGGGTTTGAAGTTGCTGTGAGCTATGATGCCACAGCACTCTACTGAGAGTGACATAGTGAGACTGTCTCAAAAAAAAAAAAAAAATTCTTTAGCACAAAGGCAGCTAATTAAGGAGCTAAGAGGCCAGGATGGGAGCTATATCCCCCTCATGAAGGATGACGTGTCCAAGAATGAAGGCAGGGGGCATCAGTGAGCAAAGGTGCCAAAGTCCTCCTGGGATGGACTGAGGCTGAAGCTGAGAGGTCAGTAGAGCCCATTAAGGGGAGAAGCACTGAGTGTCAGGAAGTCTGATGACACTCATGTCAAAGGAGGGTTTTGAGGCAGGAAAGAGGGGGCAGCAGAGGGAGCCAGGACACCACTGCACCTCTCGGACATGTGCTATGTCAGGTGTAAACACAGCTTCCACTTGAGAGAGCAGAAGAAGCAAATCCTCAGCCATGCCAGGGTCAATGGAACAGGAAGTTGGTGGGAACTTACAAATGGGGAAAGAGGGGAGGTCAAACACATTTCATAATGTTTACTAAGACCATCTTGGTGTGGCAATCAGGACCTACTCTGACCTTTTGCTCCTGTCTCACCAGGGCCATTTATTGGGGAGATGCAAACTTTCACATTTCACAAACTACCTTGTTTTGTAGGTGTTGGGGCCAGAAAACAGCAGTGTCAATCCCCTCACCATGCCATGGAAATGAAATATCAGGAGATCAAATGGCTCTGAAATATTTATCATCATAAACTGTGCCACAGGCTGCCTATAAAATATTATGCTTAACATGCTATAACCCAACTGAAGGATGCAACCAAGGAAGAAAGAGACCCATGGGATGCTGGAGGCCCTGACAGCCACCTCTCTGAGCTGACCCCTCTTGTGGAACTGATCATAATCACCATAACTCAAAGAACGCCATATGAAAAAGAAGAGACCCAGAAGCTAGTAGTTTTGAGGCCAGAAAGTCAAACATTCTAGAAAGATCTCAAGCCCATTTAGCAAAAGGAACAAACAATTCATTCTTCAAGACCATTCCCACTTACTGTTTGGTAGTATTCTTGTTAGAGTAGTTTTAGTCAGTGCTCATGCTTAAATGATAAACTTTAAGGTCATTATGTCCAGATCCTGATGTCTGCGATAATAAGGATGTGAAACCAGCTAGATTCTAACAATAAGTTGCAATGACGATTCCCTAAGATTTTAAACTGACATGGCATTTTCAACTGACAAACCGGGTAGGAGAATTTTGGGGAACTATTCACTCCTGGGTGGAGTACACAAAGTTATAGTATACAGAAAAATATTTTGTCCTAATCCTTACAGTAAATTTATTATAAAAATATTTTAAATGGACTTCAAATAGACGTGTTTTCTATACTATGATTGAGCATCTATATATAATTGGTTCTGTTTTCTTAATTAAATTGATAAGTTTATACTAGGCCAAAGACTAGTCAATTCAGCCAAACTTTGACTAAATAAAAAAAAAAAAAAAGGAAGAAAGAAACTTCTGGTTGTTTGAGCCAAAGGATTTGGTCATTCAAGTTCAAATAAACACATCCTCTTGGTGGAGGCATCTGCTTGCTCAATAAAGATAAAAATGTTAGTTTACATGAATTAGATTGAGTTATTTAAATGAATTGAGGGGGCTTGATGATGTTAAATATCAATTATTAGGAAAATTTTCTGCTATAAGGGAAAGGGGTAGGATATCAGAGTTGGGAACCAACACCAAAGCACTGAGCACTTGACATTTGTTATGACTGAATAAAAAAGTTAAAGTTAATACCATGGAATACTATGCAGCCTTAAAGAAAGATGGAGACTTTACCTCTTTCATGTTTGGTAATCTACTTTATTCTCTCTTTGAAACATCTCTTTAACATTTCTTTCCATACTATGAAGATATTCTACTGTGGCATCATTTTACTGGCTATATTATATTCCTTTTCTCTTAGAATTTCTTTTTTTTTTTTTTATCCATTGTTTCTTATATTGTCCCAGTTGCCAAATACTACTTTTCTCTGAAAAGTGCTTTATCCCCACTTACCTTTCTCAGCCTTTTCTTCCCTCTTACATGTTTTCATGTCCTGACAAGCTCTTTACTAAAGAACCCACACTTGGCCTCCATATTTAGGTAAGCATGCTTTATCCCACCGGGTATTCACAGGAGCACTCAACACAACTATTTTTCTGCATGACGTTAGTAAAACCAAATAGAATGCAGGTGTTGCTAAATAAAAAATACCTTTCCTAGGCTAGGAAGAAAATGAGAGTAGAGCAGAAACAGGGGTAATAAAGGTAGAGGAAAAGAAAGGGAAGAAAAAAAAAGAGGATAAGAAATAAAGGAAGAGGAGAGAAGGACAACAGCAGAAAGTTAATTTTCTCTGTACAAGGAGAACTTAGCATGCCTTTTCCTTCCCTTCCTTTTTTTCTTCTTTTCTCTCCCACACCTCCCTCCTTTGTCTCTACAAAGATGATAGAGACATCTTCCTATCTCCTTTGGCTATCAATGCACATAAATGCAAGTTTAACATCAGGGGATAGCCTCAGAATTCCTTCCCAAACTACTATAATCCCAAACCAGATTATATTGTAATGCAAAGTCAGCCCCTGGATACTGAAAGTGCTCCATGGTTTGGAAGTAATTTCAAGTAAAGCTGACAAACTCCACTTCTCATATTTGCTATAGAGTAGGAAAAGAAAGATGATGACACTTAGATTTCTGCCAGCTGTCACTGGCATTGAGTTTTAACTTTTGCTGAATTTTCTACTACTACTCTGCCTTTGTTTCTTGTTCACGCTTTTGGTTTTCCTTACCTCTTTACCCACTGGACACTACTCTCAACTCTTTCTCACACATACAAACAGGAAGCATTCAAAGTTGCATATTTACATGTGACAAGCAGACTGGTATGAAGTTTTGGTGCAAACACAGCTGGAGAGTTTACATATCACAGCAACACAGGGAGCAACTTGAAATTTAAAATTAGGTATTTAGGTTTCAAAGTTTCCTAGCCATTTCTGACAATGGTCATTTGTTCCTGCCACCCTCCTTCATTTAGAATGCCAAGCATTGCCTACATTTTTAGTTGTCTGTTTTCCCTCACTTTCATCTTCTCTCTCATTCTCAAGCTACTTAAAGAAACTCAGTCTTTTTTTTTTTCTACTTTACCATTTATAGAAATTTGCTTGCCTTTGCCTCACTCCTAGCCTAGTTTATACCTATACTTAGAGACAAACCAAATGGCCCATCTTAGTACTTGTCTCAAGAAAAAGAATGAGAGAAGTTATACATTTCATAAAGGGCTAATAACAAGACTCTACAAAGAACACAAACAAATCAGCAAAAAAAAAAAAAAAAAACAAAAAAAAAAATCAAAGAACCCCATCAAAAAGTTAGCAAAGAATACCAACAGACATGTTTTTTCCAAAGAAAACAGACAAATGGCTAACAAACATGAAAAAAATAATCAATAGCACTCACTGCAAATTAAAACCACAATAAGATATCAGAATGGCTGTCAGAATGACTTTTATTAAAAGTTCACAAATAATAGATACTGGCACAGATGCAGAGAGAAAGAAATGATCATACACTGTTGGTGAGACTGTAAATTAGTATAACTTCTAAGGAAAACAGCATAAACATACCTCAAAGAACTAAAAATAAACCTACCAGCAGATCCAGCAATCCCTCTCCTGGGTATTTTCCCAAAGGAAAAGACATAAATTTATCAAAAAAACACCTGCAGTGGAATTTTTATTACAGCATAATTCACAATTGCAAAGATGTGGAATCAATCCAGTGTCCATCAATTCATCAGTGGATTAAAAAAAAATGTGCTCTATGAATACCATGGAGTACTACTCAACCATGAATAAACATGACTTAATGCCTTTTGCAACTATTTAGATGAAACTGGAGACTATTACCATAAGTGAAATATCTAAAAAATGGAAAAACAAACACCACTATGCTGCCTATTACACTGGAACCAAGTAGCGAGTGCTCATGTGCTTAAAGGTAAGTAAAACTTAATGGAAATCAAGTGTGGGGAAGATGACAGAAACCTACCTGACAGGCATAATAAACACTGTCAGGGTGACGGGCACACTTATAACCACGACTCAAGCATTATGAAAGTGATCCATGTAACCAAAAATTTTTGTATCCCCATAATACTTTCAAATTAAAAAAAAAAAAAATAGAAAAAAATATATTGATTCCACCTAAGAGAAATTTCTTCTCTGTTCTCAAATTAACAAGTTCTTTTCTCTTCTTTATTACAATGTTAAAAGCATAACTGTAAAAGAAATTTTTTTTTAAATAAAGCAAAGGTAAAGGAAACAAAGTCTCTGCAAGGAATAACACTGAAAGGTAAAATATGCTATAATCAATTATTGAAAAGTCCTAACTAATTGCCTTACAGTCACAATGCTTTATTGAAACTATTGTGATGGAATTCACCCTAACAAAAAATAGCACAATACAACTTTTATTTAGTTTGTATGTGTGTGTATGTATATATATCTATCAGTTTCTAAAATTGTAATGAAAACCTAAAATATAGTATAATACAATGTGAGGGCAACAAAAAAAGGCTGTTAAGATTTTTGGCTAACTGGCAAACAATAGCAGAAACCTCAAAAATTCAGGTATACTTAGAATCCTGGAAAAAGTCAAATTGATTGCGTATTTCTGTTGAGGGCTTAGGGGCCACCATGGGTAGAGGGTGGAGTGAGGTTAAGTTGAAAAGGTGGAGACAGCTGAATGTGATTAATGAAGAGAACTTCTAAAGTAGCCACTCAAATAACAAAATATGTCAGCCTGTTACCTTTGTTCTGCCTTTTACTAAAACTTCTTCTAATTGATCAATCTGACAAGTAAATGAGCAAACAGAAACTTAGCAGTCTGTCCTCCCCAACCCTGCAATGATCAAACGCACAACAGCTTGTGAAAGAACCAAAAAAGAAAGACAGGCGGGAGCAAACCAACAAAATACTTCCCATGCTGGGAAAGTGTCAATGAGCATGGAACAAACACTTTTTTGAAAAAGAAATTAAAGGAAAAAAGATTTGACAGTCTTTCATGAGAAAGCTGAGAAGGAGGAGGTGCTGATACACAAAGCTCACTCAAAACAGTTTTCCAGTACATATTTGTGGTGGTATTACAGGCTCAAACACAGCGTGATGGACAGTAACTTAAGTTTTACACACCTCTAAATTAGAAGTGGGTTTCTAATTTGACAAAGAGGCCTTTTTCCTTCTACTAATCTCAAATCAGAATGCAGCCCTTTCAGTAAAAACTCCAGGTACACTTAATGCATTTACCGTAACTAGTAATAGTTACTTAGCCACATTTTTGTGGCTTAGATTTCTCAATAACAATGGTAGTAAATTGGGCCAGTTATAGATCTGAAATCTTGGTATCAACATGCCAAATAATTAAGTCACATGAGTGTCTTATATCTTTTCCTAGCAAGCTGAGTCACTATTGGTTTGCATTTTAAAAGACAAAGAAGGGAGGGAGCCATTTTTAAAAATCGGCTAGATGTTTATGGTCATTTTAATTGAAAGTGTGCTATGGTCTGAATGTCTGTGCCCACCTAAAATTTTTATTTTGAAAACTTAATGCCCAACGTGATGGTAATGGCAGGCGGCCTTTGGGAGGTGATGAATGGGATTAGTGCCTTATTAAAGAGATCCCAGAGAGCTGCCTTGCCTCTTCTATCACATGAGGATAGATGAGCTGCCTTGCCTCATCTATCACAAGAAGATGCCGTCTGTGAACTTGGAAATGGGCTCTCACCAGACACCAAATCAGCCTGCAGCTGGATGTCCCAGCCTCTAGAACTATAAGAAATAAATACCTGATGTTTAGAAGCTACTTAGTCTATGAATTTTGTTATAGCAGTCAGAACAGAATAATATAGTGCCATTAAAAAAAAAAAAAAAAACAATAAACCATATGACAATTTTTAAATACAAGAGACGAAGAATTTATTCATTTTTACTTTTTTATAAATTTAGGGGTTACAAGCATAGTTTCATCTCACAGATATATTATGTTGCAGTGAAGTCTCAGCTTTCTGTGCAATCATCACCTGAACCGTGTACATTAGAGATATTAGTAGTTTCTTATCCTTCACCTCCCTCTCAACCTTCCACCTTTCAGTCTTCAATTTCTATGATTCCATTCTTTATGTCTATGTGTACACACAATTTAATTCCTATTTGTGAGACATGCAGTATTTGTATGTTTGAGTCATTTCACTTAACCTAATGACCTCCATTTCTATGTTGCTGAGGAAGACATGATTTCATTTTTTGTGACTAAATAATACTCCATTATGTAGGTATACCACATTTTCTTTCTCCAGTCATCTGTTGACAGACACTTAAATTGATTCCATATCTTTGCTATTGTGACTAGTACTATAGTAAACTCACAAAAGCAGGCATATTTTTGACATAATATTTTCCTTTGGGTAGATATCTAGTAATGGGATTGAGGAATCAAATGATAGTTCTATTTTAGTGCTCTGAGAAACCTCTGGATTATTTCCCATACAAGTTGTACTAATTTACATTATTATCAACTGTGTGTAAGCACTCCCTTTCCTTTGCATCCTCACAACCTCTGCAGTTTTTGACTTTTTAATAGTAGCCATTCTGCCCAATGTAAAATGGTATCTCATTGTGGTCTTAATTTACATTTCTCTGATGATTAGTGATGTTGAGCAGTTTTTCATATGATTATTGGCCATTCATTTGAAAAAATGTCTGTCCAATGCTTTCCCCACTTTTGAATGGGTCTATTTGCTTTTGTTTTGTTTTTTATTCTTGTTTGGTTAAGTTCCTTATAGATCTAGCTGTTAGGTCTTTTTCAGATGCATAGTCTGGAAATATTTCCCCCATTTTATAGGTTGTCTATTTATTGATTGTCTCTTTTGCTATGCAGATGCTTTGTAGTTTAATTAATAGAATCAATTAATTATATTCTATTTTTGGTTTTGTTTCATTTGCTTCCAAAGATGAAATCATAAACTCTTTGCATAAGCCAAGAGTATGTTCTCGTCAATTTTGTCAAAGATCAGTTGGCTATAAGTATGTGGTTTTATTTCTGCATGCTCCATTGATCTATGTGTTTATTTTTATATATTACTACATGTTGTTTTGATTACTATAACCTGGTAATATGATTTAAATTGTGATAATATGATACCTCAAGATTTGTTCTTTTGTTTGGATTACTTTGGCTATTCTGGCTCTTTCTTAGTTCCATATGACTTTTAAGATTGTTTTTCTAATTTTGTGAAAAAATGACATTTGTATTTTGTTAGGAATTGCATTTTGAGGAGTATGGTCATTTTAATGATAGTGTTCCAAATCATGAGCATGGGATTTTTTTTCAAATGCTTTTTCTGCTATTGAAACAATCATATGATTTTGGTTTTTAATTCTGTTTATGTAATGAATAATGTTTATTGATTTGTATATGCTAAACTATCCTTGAGTCCCTGGAATAAAACTCACTCGATTATTGTGTATTTTTGGAGGGATGTGCCTTTGGATTCTATTTGCTAGTAAATTGTGGAGGATTGTTGCAGGTATGTTCATCAAGGCTATTGGTCTGTGACTTTATTTTGTTGTTCTTATTTCCTTTCTTGGCATTGGTATCAGAGTTTTACTGGCTTCAGTCAGAGAGCATTCCCTCCTCCTTGGTTTTAGGACCAGTTTGGGTAATATTGGTAACTGTTCTTTGGAAATCTAGTAAAATTCAACTTCCTCCTGGAGTTGATTTCTGGTGTTATTCTACTGTGATCTGAGAAGATGCTTATTGAAACTTGTTTTGTTGTCTAGCATATGCTCTATCTTGGAAAATATTTCATGCTCTTCTAAGAATGTGTATTTTGCAGTAGTTGGGTAGAAAGTTTTGTAAGTGTCTCTTTAGTCTGTTTAGTCTATAGCCTGGTTTAAGCCCAGTGTTTATGTGTTAATTTTCTGTCTTGATCTGTCTAGTGCTGCCAGTGGCACGTGTAGAAGTCCTCCCTTACTATTGTATTGTCTATCTTTTTTATTAGGTTTAGTAGCATTTGTTTTATAAATCTAGGTGGTCTTTTGCTGGGTGAATTTATAGTTAGGCTTGTTATATCTTTCTATTGAATCAGTCCGTTTATCATTACATAATGACCTCTTTTTTTTTTTCTGTTGTTGGCTTAAAGTCCATTTTATCTAATGTAAATATAGCTACTCCTGCTTGTTTTTGGCTTATGCTTTCATGGAAGAACAGTTTCACACTTTTATTTTAAATCTGTGAGTGTCCTTACCAGTTAGGTGAGTTCCTTGTAAACAATATTGTTTTTATCCATTCTGTCAATCCGTACCTTTTAAGTGAGGCATCTAATTCATTTACATTCAAACCTAATATTGATATATGAACTTTTGTTTCTGTCTTAATGTAAATCATTACTTAGTTGCTTTATAGTCTCAATTGTGGAACTGTTTTATAAGACAACCTATGAGTTTTATACTTTCTTTTTTTTTTTTAATGATCAAAATTGTTTTTTATGTGTGTGTGTTTATTTTTTTTTTTGTTAAGTCATATACACATAGATCATGAATACATTTATGCATATGTGGGGTACAATGTGTTAATTTTTTTTATACAATCTGGCATGGTTACAACAAACCAATCAACATAGCTTTCACCTCATTTACTTGATTATTGTGTTAAGACATTTATGTTCTACACTTGATAGATTTGACTTGTTCTCTTGCAATATGCTCCATAGGTGTGGTCCCACCTTTTACCCTCCCTCTATCAAACCTCCCCCCTCCCCTACCTTCCCACTCAATTTCTTTCCTTCATCCTGGGCTATTGTTGTGTTCCATCTTTTATAAGAAAGTGTGAGTAAATGTAAGTTGGTTTCATAGAAGTACTGAGTACATTGAATACTTTTTCCTCCATTCTTGAGATACTTTACTCAGGAGATTATGTTCCAGGTCCCTCCATGTACACATGAAAGAGGTAAAGACTCCATCTTTTTTAAGGCTGCATAGTATTAAAGTATTCCATGGTGTACATATACCACAATTTATTAATCCATTCATGGGTCAATGGGCACTTGGGCTTCTTCCATGACTTGTCTATTATGAATTGAGCTGCAATGAATAATCTGGTGCAAAGTCTCCAGAATCTCAGCCTGTAGTACTGTATGGGCACTTGCATCTGTTTTTTTATGATTGCATTAATTTTTCATTCCCATTTCTGGGATTCTCTTAAATATTTACTTAGTTCAATGTAAACATTTCATATTATATATCAAAGCAGTACCCTGAACCCCATAGATGAATCAATGTACAAAGTCATGATTTAATAAAATAATTAATTAAAAGAAATATTTATAGAAAACTGTTTGTTGACCTTTAGTCTCTGCTATAAAGAATAGCACAAAAATATGCAAAGGCGTTTTCACTCACTCATGATCATTAATACAAAGAACATTATATTTTATTAAAAACTACAATTAAACTGCATAATTAAGATTAGAATTTAAAGAAAGAAAATTTTATGCACACACATATAAAAAATATTAAAATCTTATCTCTTGTCCTTGGGGGAAGACATATTAGAGTCTGGACTCTAGGATTAGATCTTGTCAGTGTGACTTGCTAGTCCTATAATGTTAGACAAGTTAAACTCTGTAAACTCATTTTCCTATCAATAAAATGAGGATGATGTAGGGACTATCTCTTATATTAGTCGTGAGAATTAAAGGAGATTATGTAATGTTAAATCCATCCGGCTTTAGTATACAATAAAAATTTCAATCAGGGTATATTACTACTCTTATCATTTACCCTACAAGTTCACATTTCAAGATTTTAAGCAAATCATCTTCCTCTATCTTCTACACCTGTCACTGAGAATTTAAAACACATAAGTCTGAAGGATTGTCTCTCTAATGTAGTTGTATGGGCCTGTCCTCCGAATTACCCACACAAACTGAGTGAAGCCAGAAGTCCTTACAAGGCCTAGAAGGCCCCTCGATTCTTCTCTGACAGCCCTTTCTCTTCCCTCACTCAGTCTATTCCAAATGTTGCTTTTCACACTGTTCTTGGAAAATGGCTTCTTCCTTCCTACTTTAGGGCATTTGTCCTTGTTCTTTGCTCTGTCTGAATATTTTAGCCCCAGAAATGTTGGCTCCCTCTGTCTTTCACATCACAAGGATAAAATAGCCTTCACTCCTCACAGCATTCCCTCATTGTCTTCTGCTTAATTTTTCAACAAAGTACTTACCTTCTTTATACATTATAAATTATCTATTTATCTAATCCATCTATTTATTTTATCTTATATAGATAGGTGGGTGTGTCTTACCCACCCATATATAAGCTCCTAAGAAATAGGGAAATTTTATCTTTTTTTTTATTACCCCAATCCCTTTGCCTTGAAAACTGTCACAGAAATATAAGATATTCAAATGTCCTTGTTTAAATTGATGCTTTCATTGTCTTTCTTTCTTTCTTTCCTTTTTTTTTTTTTTGAGACAGAGTTTAACTTTGTCACCCTCGGTAGAGTGCTGTGGCGTCACAGCTCAGAGCAACCTCCAACTCCTGGGCTTAGGTGATTCTTTTGCCTCAGCCTCCCAAGTAGCTGGGACTACAGGTGCCCACCACAACACCCAGTTATTTTGTTGTTGTTGTTGCAGTTTAGCCAGGGCCAAGTTCAAGCCCACCACCCTCGGTATATGGGGCCAGTGTCCTACCCACTGAGCCATAGGTGCCCCCGCTTTCATTGTCTTTCAAATGAAGGAGAACCAAACCAGGGCCCATCATTCTTTGTAAACCTCATCTACCTTTTTTTGAACAGCATACTCCCCTCTACTATTCTCCCTTATCAGGAATGGGTAGTTTATGGGACTTTCCTCTTAATAATTTTTATACATCCCTGGATCATGTACTTTACCTGTCAGTTTTTCACATGGCAAGATCAAATATGACAGACTATATGCCATAATGAAAACACCTCTAAACCTCTTATTGTAATTTGATAACATTTTTCTCCCCTCTATAATAGATATCTTTTGCTATTGATGTTTTTCTCTCTTAGTCACACATTATCCCACTTTATGTTCATAATAACTCTATGGAGTATATGCTACAATCATTATTTTACAGAAGAGAGAACAGAATTTTACAGAGTTTAAAGGAACTGACAAAGTTGTATTGATAAGTTCCATGAGGAGTGATTTGGATTTAAAGACGTCACTCCTCTATGTCTATGTTCCTGGAACTCTGCATAAAGCCTTCTCAACCATAGAGAATCTGACATCATTTTTTTAAAAGTCTTGAAATGTTAAAAAAAAAAAAAAAAAAAAAGTCTTGAAATGTAAAGCCACATGTTTTCTTGGATTCCTAGAGAAAAATTAGTAGTTGAGATCTATAAAAGTATTTCTATTCTGTACAAATTTCAATAATAACACATGCTTTCTCTTTATATTTCTTATACTATGTCCAAACTCCAAATATAGCTTTCCTGCAAAACATCCTCTGTGTTGTTGGAGAAGGCAGTTGTCACTTCTGTTGATAAAGCATGATATAAGAATAATTGGGATATCCATTTAAGATTAAGTCATACGCTAAAAGAAACAGATTCATACAGTTGACTAAGTAAAGAATAAAGGGCCACTCTCGAAAGAATTTGAACACTGAAAACAAAAAAAGGGAGAGAAGGAAAATGCTTGAGTCAGCACAGGTTCTCTGGAATAAGAAATAAATTAAAAATAAAAATGGAGAAGACATCCTGAGTATGAAATAAAAATTCTTTTAGGTAAGCAATATCTGATCACATAAAATGTCCTTGGAGTGAGTTGAATTGTCTTCCACAGATTCTAGAGGGTCTCATTTTTCTGCATCTTCCTAAATAACAAATGCTTGCACAGAAAAGGCATTACTTAGAGCTCAGTCAAGGAGGTCTACTAGTTTATGGGAGCACAGTCCATATTTTACTCCTGTATTTTTATTGAGATCGTCATTTTAGCCTTACAAATATATTCTGAAATCTATTCTGACCTTTTCCTTTCTTTACTATCTGAAAAAGTATCAGACCTTGACTCCTCCCTTTTACACTATGCTCTTTAGTTCAGCATATTATCTTAAACAGTTATAGCTAAAATGTGTCAACCAAATCAAAACAGAAAAAATACCAGCATGTTGAGTTGAATACATTGCCCAAATAATTTCCAGTGATCTCCAAGGATATTTTATAGTTGGGGACATGCATCATTCTTCTATTTTAAAAACAATTACATTTCAAATACATCCCTAATGATTGCCCAGTAATAGGTTTCTAAAGAATAGTAGTCATGTGTCTAATTGACAAATCACTTCATCATGTATCAGTTGACAAATCACTTCATCATTGCTTTTGTTGATGAATAACTTTTAATGGACTAAATTGCAAACATAATACATGAAAACTAGGGAAAGCTGAAGATTTTAAGGTAACAATTATACTTAATTCAAAACCCATAAAATCTAATTAAAAAACAATTCTATTTTCTCAGTACCTAGGATGAATAATCAGGGGACATTGATCTTTTGCTCTTTAGTTTAGTTGCAATTGATATACGTACCAGTATGCATGTTACAGTAGAGTCAGTATACCAATTTTATTTAACTCTAATTGCTCTATGTCACAAACCAGGGAGGGAGACTTGGAAGTTAGTTTCAGCTTTTGCCAAAGTCATTAATGTTTAGTGCCTTAGACTCAGTACCTGCTCCAACATATTGGAGAATCTTGGGCCCTACTATTTGTGCAAAGTTTTGTTAAAAAGAATGAGATTTTAGTAGTCTTGGGCACAGTGAGAAAAACATTCAAAATACTATAGTCAAGGGATAGCAATTCTTAAAAGATCAACTGAATTCAAGCAGAATCTGAAATTTTACTACACTCAATGGATTTTGTAGTATTACATTTATTTTAAACAGAACCATGTGGCCAACATCAAAAATACATTCATTAGAAATGCACTCTCAAGGTACATGTACATATGGTAAAAATAAGCATCTCCTGAAAGACAATGAAAAAATAAAAATAATTACCTACAAATTTGAAGCATCAGAACATTTATAGGAGGATTTATTCTGATCTCCAGATATTAAAATATGACTTGAATGCACAAATAACTTCAGCTGTAATTGTTTGTTTACTCTCTTGACATCAGTGATGTTATTACCAACAATTGTGTATCTAAATCTTGATTAAACTTATGTTAATTTTAATGTGAAAAGCATCTCATTAAGACAATCCTAATTGATAACTTTTTGAAGTGCTTGCTATGTTCACTTAAGCACTTGACATTTATTTGTTCATTTAGTCCTCATAACAAGAGCATTAGAACTTACCCCAATGGGCTGCGCTGATGTTTAATGAGTTTATGCACGTAAAGTCAAGGGTTTTTTTGGTACATAAAATTTTAACAACTGCTAAACAAGTAGCAAGTATAATTATTATCAACATTTTACAGTTAGAAACTTTAAATTGTTGATCTTCTGGAATCATGCTCTTGGCCACAATTCCGTGTTTAGTGTGGACTGTGTAAACTTAGAAGGCACGTGCATAAGAAACAGAGCACACAACTCTTTAATGTCTGATTCTCTCCCCATACAGATCTACTCCCTTGATCTTATTTCTCACTAGCCTCCATGTCATACTTGATCTGAAAATAAGCATTCCTTGCTTCAAAGTCACCTTTGAGTCCTCTTACTCTGGAAAAACTTCTAGGAAAACAGACTATATATATTATGTCTATTGTTTGCTTCAAGGTCTATTTTCTGAAGTTTTCTCACATTTACTCCAACACTTTTCAGTCTCTAACCTGTCCACATCACCCCTGCCTTCTTAATAGTCTTCAGTTTTTTCTTTATAGTGAGAAGTATATTTAGGAGTCCATCTGCTATTTTCTCTTTTGGATTCTTCCCAATTTGTTATAAACTGTAAGTTTCCAAGAATGTCCACATCAAGAAGACTTCATCTTTACCAATGTGTTCCAAAGACAGATAATCTTATCAAAGAAATATTTTTAAGTTGATTAAAAAGTTCAAATTTCTAAATATACCAAGTATTACACTATTGTGAAGTATATTCCCAAGATTCAAATGACTTCTTTTTCTCCATTTAATAGATCTGAATTTCAAAAGCAAATACAGACTTTCTATCCAGTATTAAATTGTATGCTGTGTCCTAACTACTGAAGTAAATTACACAAGGAGCCCACAATGTTCATTCAAATAATAAATCACCTTGGTATTTACAAAGTATTGTGGCAGGAATCAAAACTTTTATTAGAATAATGAAATATTTTACTTATATTACAGTGGAGAGACTGTGAAATGTCGCACAGTTTTTCAACATGAGGTTATATAAATGTTTTATGATACTAAATTTACATTTGATGCATATTACAATGCTAGTCTTAAACTCTGGAAGGATTTTTAGAAAGTGAGTGTAATGGATTAAGAATAGCTCTCTGTGCTTATTCTGTACCAAGTACTAAAGGGACATTTGGCAAATGATTTATCTTATGTAGGTCTCAATTTTCTCATCTGAAAAATGGATGGATTGATACAATCCTGATTTGTTTCTAGATTTTACCAAAAATTTCTATATAGTTCATATAATTTTTAATGACTGGAAAAACATTATTCATAAGAATGATTTAATTTAGTCACTGTATTTGTGACATTTATTCTTCACTGAAAATTAATAGCACAGGGCTATGCTGCTTACAGGATTATATTATAAACTATAAACTATGCTACTTTGAGCAGTTTTATAATTTATCCTACTTAAAATATTTCTATAATAAATATTTTCTTGATCTTCATAGAAAAACAATCTTTCTATTAAGAAAGATTTTGAAGGAAAATGAGAACATATAAATGCTGCACATAACTTTTAAATTGGGTACTTTTTTAAAAAATGAACTAATTCATTAAAGTAATTACAAAAATTGAATTCATTTTCAGAGAGGCAGAAGTAATGATGGTGATATTTTAGGGTAGTTTGTTCCACTATCAGTATATAAATATTGCTGCCAAATTCCCCCTCTACCCTTTACTTCGTTCTCTACCTGTTTCCATGCTCTCCCCTTATAAATACTGAGTGTTCTAGGAGGCATATCAGAAAGAAAACACAAATATGTCATCTTAGTAAATCACACTCATTTTCTAAGCACAGACATTGGCACAGTTTTTATGAAGAGTGTGTTTCTTTATAACGATCTCTATCCACAAGAACTCTGATTATCAACAGTTGCAGAAAACACATTCAGTTAGGAGAGGCAGGAAAACCAGAATGCTAAGTGCAAATAATGACTTATTATGAATAATTCAAGTAACTCCAGAGACTTATTTAAATAGGTGCACCTGCGTTATGATTATATTCCTTACAGCTATGTAAGGTGCAGAAATAGTGGTTGTCGGTATAGTGACTGTCAAAAGCAGGAGCTTTTAAGCATTTTTTTCCAAACAGTTTTTTGTAATGGAAGGGAAAATCAGGGTGAGTAGAAATCAAATTATTTTTTTGCTCCCCCCTTCCAATTACTTTAAAACAGATTCAGAGGTTGTCTTGCTAAGAAATTTGCCAGCAACATACAAATAACGACATTTACAAGGTAAAATGAATTAAGATGGTATGACTATAAACCCATAATCTACCTTTCTGGGTTTGTCCTGGTTTATCTTATCACTTGGTATTTTGCTTGATTTAAGCCTTGTTATTCCTGTTAGGATATATTGAAGGAAAACATTGTTTAAAAGGAAAAGACAAGATCTAAGTAATAGAGTATAAGAAGAAAAACTCCACTGGGCTTTACAGCTTTATTTTTCAGGATATTGATTTTTTTTATTGTTTACTTACAGACTTTTAGATCTAGCAAGGAAAGATACAATTTTTTTGAGCTCAATTATCCATTTTAAAGTAATCTTAGTTTCATTCATAAAATGCAAAAATTATCACTGAACTACAACGTTGTATATTTTCAACATACAACCTATATAATAGGAAGTATACAATATCATACATTTTCTATTGTAAATATTCTTTGATTCTGTCTCTAATATTGTTATTTATCCCAACAAACACCTTTTCAGCAAAGTAAATCTTAAAATTTCACGGCAACTGGAACTTTATTTTCTAATATACATGCAAGTAACACTGTTTAACTTTAAAGTCCCAGACTCAGAGGCATATGTGCAATTTTTTTAAAGGTACCTAGTGACCTTAGGACAAGTTACACCTCATCAAACTGGTTATATTATGTGTGATTCAATATCAGGCCTGCTAAATCAATTAGAAAAGAAATAAACTGAAATACGGGCTGTGTCTTGCTAAAATGAAAAATCAGATGTTAGGTCTGTTTTTCATTTTGACATATGCCTTGACCTTCAGCTGTCAGATCAACTTTGGGTGTTTCTTTTCTATGGTTTAAAACACATTTATAGGTACAAGACCCCAGTTTTTTAAGCAAAGGAATTATTTTTTCACAATTTAAATAATCTAACAAATAAAATACTTTTTTATCAACTACAATTGCTGTTACTAGTGGGCTATCACATCATAAAATGATAACACTGAAATCCAATCTTTTATACTTGTATGTTAAAAACTGTGCACATGCATCACACACCTGTATATTCAGTTATTATAGTCTTATACATGCACCTACATCTGAATTTATATTAATCATAAGTCACCCAACTAAAAATTAATACACTATGTGTATTTTTTCATTTTTATCCAAAGTCTATAAACTGAACACAAAATTTGGCAACCATGATGTTATAATCCACAAACAGACATAAACATGACCAGAAATGGAGATGTTTTTCCCTTTTTTCTGGTGTTAACTCTGTGGAATTTATTCAGAATATCAAGTGAATGTTTGTATAGATAACATCACCAGAAACCACCAACTTTTGTGACCATTATATGGATTGTGTAGGGAAAAAAGTTCTAATGGACAATGATGAAAAAATATCATTGTCAATATTTCAACAAACAGGAAGAAGAGAACACAGAGAAGAAAAGTAAGATAGATGTGAATGTTTAAGTAGAATTTTATCATCTTGCATGTTATTCTACTTTTTTTATTTAGGGCTGCCCAGGAGTATGTCTTTATTTGCCTTCCTAATTTTTTCTCAATAAAAACAGTTTTCAAAGATACTAAAATCTGCATTGCTCCATTTTCTATTTTTTACAATCTACATTCTATTCAATGGGCATAATTAGAACCATAAGGTTCCTAAGAAAATGTTAGAAATTTTCCATAAGTCTTTGCAAATTTTAAAAGTACCAATTCCTGCCATGGAAAGATTACTGGATCTATATTTGTTTGAATAGAGAGAAACAGAACTTTAAAACATAAAATAATTATGCTCAGCTATGGCACTTTACACTTTACACTTTACAGTCTCCACAGTGTTTTGATGTACTCAATCTTGATTTGGTTACTACAACAACTTGGTATTGTGGGTACCTTCATCATTATTATGCAGCACAAGCATCCCCTGTATGGCAACTTGTCTCCTTTCTTTTATCCTAGCAGTGTCTTTTGTACTTTTCCCATGATTTCAACTACCACCAAAAAACATCTGAGATTAACCTGTCAGGTAGGTCATAAAGAATACATTTTACATGAATCTGTGATCCAAATGATAAAGTATTAGCAATTGAACATTGATCCCTATTTTAAATATCTGAACATACTAGTATGTCCAGTTATAGGAAAGAACCATTTATTGTTGGTGGAGACACGATACTATCTTTGTTAAAATGTCTCAAAAAATAAGGCTATTTTATATCCACTTCATACATACAGCATATCTCTGCATCTATATAAATTTGTCATCACAATTTACGAATTTCAAAGTGCAAAGTAAGCAGCATTAGAATTTAAGGTGATGAGGAATATTTTATTCCCAGATTTGGAGAGATGTCTTTTGACTTTGGTGTTATGCATCATTTGGCAAAATGAGAGACAAGAATTCTAATCTAAGCCCCTCAGATGATGGTTTTGTTTAAAATTACAATAAGCCCCATCGGTTCATTCAGCGCCTGGACAATAAAATTGTCAGTAGTTCAAAAGTAATATCAAGGTTTAATTCTTCATCTAGATGATTAAATGTGAAATGAATATTAATTTGTGAAAAGCCCATTGTGAAGGTTTTCAAGTGAGCAGAAAGACTCTCCCAAGCTTCCTGGTCCAAGTCATCCTGAAGTTTCCTCCATCTCATGAAGTATTAGTGTTTCCTGGCCAACAGCAGGCTTGTGCTCAAATATTTGTACGATGTTGGTGATTCAGAGCAACAGAAGAGAATCCTGAAAAACAAGGATCAAGAGGGAATAGCTTATAATCATGTGCTCAGTTTCATAAAAGATATTCATGCCTTTCCTTTTCCTTTTTCCCAGCTCCACCACCCTGGAGAATGCAGAGTCTATAAGAGTTGCCAGACGAAATACAAGATGACCAGTTAAATGTGAATTTCAGAAAAGCAAAACAATTTAGTGTAAGTAGGTCATACACAATATTTGTAATATACTAAAAAAAAAAAAAAAATTGCTGTTTATGTAAAATTCACATTTTAATGGGCAAATTTTGCTTTTATGTTTGTTTGTTGTTGTTGTTGTTGTTTTATGTTGCTTAATCTAAGGGAAAGGAAGTAGTGTCTGAAGATTACACCCTTTTCCATCCCTATCTCCACATACAGTTCAAGGCTGGTCATACAGTGAGGACAGAATAAAAGTTCATGGAGAAATGAGAAATTGTAGCACTCTGGCAGTCCAAGACAGGAGGATTGCTTGAAGTCAGGAGTTTGACAACAGACTGAGCAAAAGTAAGACCCCCTCCTCTACATAAAAGTAAAAAAAAAAAAAAAATTAGCAGGCATGGTGGTCTGCACATGTAGTCCCATCAGCTACTCAGAAGGCTGAGGCTGAAGGATCATTTGCGTCCAGGAGTTTGAGATTGCAGTGACCTGTGATGATGTCAGTGTGCCCCACTGTAGCCAACAGAGTGAGACCCTATCTCAAGACAAAATTAATTAATTAATGTAAAAGAAAAGAAATAAAGAAAAAAGAAATGAGGTGAAATTCTAAACTAATCTAAGACCAGAGTAGACTTCTTCCTATGCAAAAAGAAAAGCTCTCTGTCGTTCATAAATCTTATTAAAGGGTGACAAGAAGAAAAGGTAAAACATTTCTGTGTTCTGTGTCCCATCAATTTCAGGTTTTCTCTATAAGACAATTATATGCCCAGAGTTTGATATATCAACAGAATTTAAGCCCAGAATTTAATCCTAATGTGAGACATATCTATTTTCACACAAAATAATAAAATTCCCAGAAATATTATAGATGCAGTGAGCATTTTAGAAAAATGGTCATGACATTCTTTGAGGACAGATGCGAAAGTTTGGATGTGAGTTCTCAGAGATCACTACAGGTTTGGGAAATACCAAACAACTGAGATGATGCTGAAAATGAGGACTCTCCAGCCAGTTCTTTAAAGCCCCTGAGCAGACATAAAGTTCTTTTACTGAGTGTTTAAGTAGGAATCTCATAAATGCAGCCTTGATAAAGCTTGCTGAGGATGGCAATTCCAATACAGTCTCCAAGGAGCTCTTGTGAAAAAGGGATATCTAGGAAGTGATATTTAAACACAAACTCAAACAATGATTTTTATTAAAAATAAGTAAATAAAAAAACAAAACAAAACAACTAACCCCTTCTTCAAGAAAGAAGAAAAAACTGTATATTAGAAACCTTGCTTCAAAGAGATGTTTAGAAAGCAATCAAATGTAGCAGAAATGGTAACCAGGTTCAACTGGCAAAAGTCATTGCAGTGGCCATTGTTAATGTTTCTAAAGGTAGGTATAAACTGCAAAAACAACAAGTAAAGCTTACTGTTATGGACTGAATGTTTGTGCCATGGTCTCTCAAAAGGTATGTTGGAAACTTAATTTCTAGTGCAACAGTATTGATAGGTGAGACCTAATAAGAGGTAATTTGGCCACTAAGGCTTTGTTTTCATGGATGGATTCATACCATTATTTCAGGAGTGGATTCATTACAAAAATGAGATTTCAGTCCCCTTCTCTCAATCTCTGTGTCTCTTTCTATCTCATTCTCTATCACCCTTTTCTTTTACTTTTTCACCTTCCACCATGGGATGACACAGCACGAAAGATTTTGCCAAATGCAGGCCTCTCAAATTTGGATTTCCCAGCAGCTATAATTGTGAGCCAATACATTTTTGTGTATCATAAATTACCCAGTCTGTGGCATTCTGTTAGAGCAGCACAAAATGAACTAACACAGTTTGTGTCTCTGCACAATTTATATGTTGAAGTGCTGACCCACAATGTAATGGTATTAGGACATGGGACATTTGGGAGGTAATCAGATTTAGATGAGGTTATGAGGTGGAGTCCCATGATAATAGTGTCCTTATACAAAGAAGAGACATCAAAACTTCCTGTGTTCATCATGTACAGACCAAGTAAGAAGGGTGCCATCTGCAAGCCAGAAAGAGGACCCTTACCAAGAACCAAACCCACCAGCACCTCAGTCTTGGACTTTCCAACCTCCAGGAACCTCTTCTCATTCCTTACTGTTTAAGCCACACAGTCTATGGTAATTTTTATGAAGCTTGAGCAGACTAAGACACCTACCTTCTCCTGAAGTTAATGAAGTTAAATTTGGAAAAGAAGGATAGGGAGATCAAAGTTCCTAACAAGGAAAGGAGAGACCAAATTATTTATAGAAATAAAGATTCCTGGCAGAATTTTGAGACCAAATGACTACTTCTTGGAACATTGTTCAGGTGATGACTTCAGAGGCTTGGAATGAGTAAATCAGACAGACTGACTCTGCTTCGAAGAGTGAATGCTTAAGTACCTGATACCATGTTGGTAGGTTTTCTGCTTGTGAATTAATACAATTCTATCTGAAAGTGAAAAATAATACAGAAGAGAAATATATTAATATTAAAGAGATAAACTGGCCTGCATAAGGTGATAAGAGAGGCTCCTCTGACAATGCAGTATTGCAATGCAGGATGAGAAGAAGCCAGCCTTATAAACAGGAGAAAGAGAGAGCAATGGAGATGGATGGAACAGTGCATATGATGGCATCAAGTTGAAAAGGATCTCAGCATATTTGAGGTACTAAATAAAAGTGTGTTTAGTTAAAGCATAGTGGAAAGGCAAGATTGCTCAAAAGAATGCAAAGAGGTAAATAGTAGTTTGAACAAGAAAATGAACAAATGAATGAATAAATGAGTCATTACTACAAAGAATGATTGCATTACACATATCAGCCAGATTTGTGAAGAAAAGATCCTTTATGTACTTAGTGACAGTTTTACAGAGGAAAGAAAGCAAAATGAATCCCTAAGATCTACAGAGAGAAGAGAATTGAAAATCTTGTGGACAAACAACATGTATATGAGAAGTAGATATAGAGCTCTCTGGTAAGTCAGATGCTCAAAAGAAGACTGATGAAGCAGAGATCCCCACCCAAGACCCCAAATTTGAAAACCAGTAGTGCAATGAAAAGCTCCCTTATTTCTTTGCATGAAACCACAAGAATACCATTCCTTGGAACAGATGTTAAGGGATATCCTGTGTACTTAGGATTTTTTATTCTTTTTACCTAGCAAAGAACAGCTCCTAGATTACTTGTTTTGACAATTTATATTCCCACCATTTAATTACTGATGATAAGTAAATACATCAGTATGAGAAGAATTTTTTTTTAATTTTTTTTTTTAATTGTTAAATCATAGCTGTGAACATTAGTGCAATCACCTGTACCCATTCTAACATGCACCATAGATGTGGCCCCACCCATTACGGATAACTATGACTATTACTGTTAATTTCTTGAGACTAAATAGAATTTAGTCTTTACAAAAAGAGATCTTAAATCACAAAGTTTTGGAGCTAGAAGATAATTTGGGGCACGTGTCATTAATCTCTCCATTTTATAAATTAGGAGTGAAATGAAAATATATGAATTTTAGGACAGTCATAACACAAACAGGGTCTACTAATTTAGGGCGCTTTCTCCCTTGATCTTCTTTTACCCTCGAGTTTGTCAGGGACAAACTTTCCATTCATGAATTAAATAGAACCCAATGAAAGTTTTTATCTATATCTTGCAAGACAGAAGTTTGGGTGACTTGACTCATCTTCTTTGAGAATACATAATAATTTGTAGAGGTGTTGACTTTTAATCATGCTCATGATGTTGCCTGAGGACCCATGTGATAGCTAGCTCAGTAAACTTGCTGCCGAAGTAACCAGTGATCAGACAAGAAATAAGCAGTACTCTGATCCCAGAGATACAAATCTGTAACAATTGTTTGACAGCAAAATATATTTCAGAGAAAGAAATGTTTAACTGTGAATTAAGTTATTCTTTCATTTAAAGGACCAATATATCCACTCATTTAGTACAAATAGTAAAAGAAAGCTTTTTTTGCACAATATAAATTGTTTTAAAAATGCAATATTAATTTAGGAATAATTACTATAATGAATAATTCCATAGTTTGAGATATGTACACTTTTGGGTATCCAAATTTCAAAGCAAATTTTTAAATTTTTTTATATCTACACAGTATTCTTTTCTGAAGATAAAATTAAAGGCATTAACACATAAAATGCTGATGTACAGAGTGCCTTTTCCTCAAAGATTTATCATCCCCGATTCTTTCTAATATATTTCATTCTTACACAAGACAACAATGTAAACAATATGGTAGACAGAATAATGGCCCCAAAGAGATGTTTACCTTCTAATCCTCAGAACTTGTGAATAGGTTAGGTTACTTGGAAAAGGAGAATTAAGTGTGCAAATTGAATTAAGATCCCTAATAAGACAATCTGCTTATATTTAAATATGGAGATTATCCTGGATATACTACATGGTCCTGTTACTCACAAGGGTTTTTATCTGTAGGTGGAGGAGGGGTGTCAGAATGATACAATGTGAAAGAGACTTGCACAGACATTTTGTTGGCTTTCAAGATGAAAGGAGATCAAGGGCCAAGGAACGTGGGGAACTTCTAGAAGGTAGAAAAGGAAAGGAAACACATACTTGTCCTGAGACTTCAAAAAAGGAAAATAGCACAGCTGACGTCTTGATTTCAGCCCACTGAGACCTGTTTTGGACTTCTGACCTCTAGAGCTATTAGTATGGACAAATGGTGTTGCATCAAGCTATAAAGTATGATAATTTGTTGCAGGAGCCCTAAAAAACCAACATACAAAACCTGGAGATATAAAATGATCCATATTTACAAACAATATTAAGTAAATTGAAGTTCAGAAAAAAAAAAATTGAATTTGGGAATTAGTTTCTCAATGATTTCATGCCACACTTTCAAAAGGAAATTAACAGTGGCTGCCAGAGAGACAACTGAACCAGGGCATTCAAGAGCAGCTACTTTCTCTATGTTGGTGCATGTACCACATGGAGCCTTCCACAGAAAGTGGAGCTCAAACCTTTCCTCTTAAAGATCTGTAGCAAATTAAATGGTGCTCAGACTGTGAGGTCTGTTCACTGGCCCCTGGTGCTCCTTATCTATCTACACTAACAGAGCAGGGCACACCTTGAAGTGGAGAGACATCAAACCTGCTTAGCAACCCGTATGCAACTTGAGACCAGCATGCTTCCTCCTGGCACAGTCAAAGATTGATCTCCAGGACTCAGGGACAGTTCCAGAGACCAGATCCTGTACACCAGCACTCAGTCATGTTGCTCAGGGGCATGGAGCAGAGATTTGTGAACTAATATTGGGAAGCAAGGGATCCTGCTTGGGCAGAGCTGAGAGGAGAGTGCTGCATGCATCTGAGCCACAGCATACTTGTGGAGCATCCCTGTACCCACAAGAAATCCGTGCTTTCAGCCCAGGGTAGGATCCTGGACAAAGAATCTCCCACCCTGCGGTGCCATTTCTGGGGAGCTCAGATGATTTGAAGACTGTAGAGTAGGGGTGGGAGAGGAAGAGCAAAATCTGCTCCTGACAGCCAGATTGTGAACTGCATTTAGCCCCATGCCACAAACAAAATTTCTGGTCTGGTGGGGCACATTAGCCCCTCCTTGGTGGCTTCACCCAGCAGCCTAGGAGAGACCTTCAGCCCCTACTGAGACAGCTACCTTATTGTCTTTTGTGGAGAATGAGGACAGGCTTTCCCAACCCTACCCACCCAGCATCACGTCCCCACCTTCTTCAGCAGGGTTTCACCCACCACGGGGAGCGTTTGCATGCTTCTCCTGAAAAGCTAGAGCTGGTCAAATGTCCCCAAAACATTGTAGCTGGCTCTTTCCAGAAAGCACTATTAATACTTATTGGTAGGGAGGTCAATTATACCCCTTTACAAAATCTAATGACTCAGCAAGAGAAGTCATCACTGATTATTACCTACAAGTATCACGTACTGTCTCAGAGATTAAACTGGTCGTGCCAATATAGTCCACACCATTAAGATGTTTATCCAAGTACAAGAAGCTCAACAAACAACTGGGAGATTCATTGCAAAAAGGCAATCACCAAGACACATTGTCATCAGTCAGGCCAATGTCAGCATAAAAAAAGAACTCGTGTGAGCTGTGAGGCAAAAAGTACAAGTAACTTACAAAAAAAAAAAAAAAAAAAAAAACCCTATCAGGCTAATTGCAGAATTCTCAATGGAGACTATACAAGCCAGAAAATATTGGGGGTCCATCTTAAGTCTTCTCAGTCAGAAAACTTCCAGCCTAGAATTTTGTATCTTGCAAAACTAAAATTCGTAAATGAAGGAGAAGAAATAAAGAATTTTTTTAGACAAGCAAACGCTGAATTTTTTAAGACCAGACCTGCCTTGCAGGAAATACTCAGAACCACATCACACGTGTATCAGCAGAGCAGACACCCACCAGTGTAAAACCACCCAGTACCTAGCACTCAGAGGCAGTATAAAACAATAGGACAAAAGGATAAAAAAGCAGAAAGCTCCTACCCAACTTGATGAACAGAACAGCAACTCTGAATGGTCCAAATACCCCCACACAAGACACAGAGGCTGAGCAAATGGCCGAGTGGCTGAATAAATACAATCCAATAATCTGTCATATCCAGCAAACACATCTAAGCCACAAGGAATCATTCAGATTCAAGGAGAAGTGATGGAAACAAATATTCCACGCAAACCCAGATAGCCCTCCTCAAATTAGGTAACATTGATTTTATTTATTTATTTTTATTTTTATTTTTATTTATTAAATCATAGCTATGTACATTGGCATGATCATGGGGCATGATACACTAGTTTCACAGACCAGTTGACACATTTATAACACACTGGTTAACATAGCCTTCCTGGCAATTTCACAGTTATTGTGTCGAGACATTTACATTCTACATTTACTAAGTTTCACATATACCATTGTAAGATGCACCACAAATGTATTCTCACCAATCCAAGTGCCCATCGATCCATGAATGGACTAATAAATCGTGGTATATGTATACCATGGAATATTATGCAGCCTTAAAGAAAGATGGAGACTTTACCTCCTTTGTGTTTACATGGATGGAGCTGGAACATATTCTTCTTAGTAAAGTATCCCAAGAATGGAAG
>CAUYPK010084920.1:0-10684 GCA_963574355.1 Loris lydekkerianus | reverse complement strand
TCATATGTACTCTGATTCCTTCCTTGAAGGCCACCTGGACCAGGTGCTCAGGTGAGGAAAGGTGGGGAGTTTTCTCTGCAGACCAGAGCAAAGCCTCTCTCTGTCACAGTGAACACTAAGTGCCTCTGGCCACGTAGCAGTCAGGGGGACACTAGAATGTCAACCCACACTCGTGTTCACTGTTCTGTCCTAAAGGGGGTGTCACATAACTACCCCAGGAAAGCTGCCATGGAGAGGAACACCTGGCTAGGGAACCAGCTATTGGGGTTCTCAGATCTAACGAGGGTACATTAGTGAATTTGTCCTGAAAAAGTGTGTCAAAACTAAGATGATGGGAAATAGGCAAGTGAGGAAGGGACTGAAGAAGGGACAGCCCATCAAACCTTCACTTTTGAAAATACGGACGAACCTCTATAAGTTGACAACCCACGAGACTGTAGCAAACTGGTCAACACATGGAGGTGTCAACATAGGGAACTAGGTCTGCTGTGCTAATATGTACGTGTGGCGCATGTCTGGTCTGTGACAATTACGGCAACTTAGGGAGGTGTTCCAGGTAGGGAGGTGGTCAGCTATGGAAGTCTACTGATGGGCTCTGTCCTCACTGTCTTAGTGAAGACTACTGAGCCTGTCTCTAACTCCCTCTGTGTAATAGGTTGTTTGGGGGCTTCAAGTTAATCAATTCATGTATGGAAAATGCCAGAATCTTCAGTAGAGGATGAGGGAGCAGGACTGAAGAACTATTTTGGGGGGGAAGGAGTGAAGAAGTATTAAGAGCGAGAGGTGGGTTCTGAGGACACAGACATGCAGGTGACCCTGCAGGTGGCAACCCTAACTGATGCTGCTAGATCTTCCCTGGCTGTGTCCTTTATGCGGGTCTCCCACTGGGCTTGTGTGGCCCAGAAATGTGGGGTTCTACCAACAAGTGGGAAAGGGGGTCTCAGAGATTCTGTGGACTTGAGTGAGTAGCATGAGTGATGGAGAACTCAGCCTAAAATGGGACTGATCAGAATGACCACAGCCTTCAACAGACAACATCTTGGGTATTGTTTGACCATCATCCGATGATGAACACAATGACTTTGGCTTTAGGCAAAACTCCCACCTTGAAGTCCTTCTCTACTGCCCTCCACTCACTGCTACCATTCCCCAGAAGTAACTTCTTCCTCTGTTCCAGGTGCCTCAAGACCCCATTGGAGACCTTCTCAATAAGCCACTGCCCTCTTATAGAATTGGACGTGAAACATCTATCCTGGTGCCCGAGCCTCAGTCAACTAAAGCACCTGGTCTTGACTAATGTGAGACTGACCGATTTCAGCCCTGAGCCCCTTCAACTTCTGCTGGAGAGAGTCACTGCCACTCTGCAGACCCTGGACCTGGATGACTGTGGGATCTCAGATGCCCAACTCAGGGTCATCCTGCCCAGCCTGAGCCGCTGCTCCCAGCTCACGACGTTCAGCTTCTGTGGGAACCAGATCTCCATGGCCGACCTGGAGGACCTGGTACGCCACACCGTGGGGCTGAGCATGTTAAGCACGGGGCTGTACCCTGTGCCTCTGGAGAGCTACGATGCTTTGGGGACTTTCTACCAGGAAATACTTGCCCAATTTGCAGCTAAGCTGAGGTGCACACTGAGGGGTTTCCAGTCAAAGAACATCCTTTTTGGCACAGTCCTCTGTCCTCAGTCTGGCAACAGAGACTTCTATGACCTGGACCATGTTGGCTACTCCTATTGAAATATCATCTAGTTTGGGTCAATTTCTATACAGTTCAATGTTCACATAACGACACCTGGCATTATCTTCCCTTATAAAAATGGTGTCTGACAGTGGGGCGGGGGGGGAGGGGAAGGGTGGAGAGGGAAGGGTGGCTCACGCCTGTAATCCTAGGACTCTGGCAGGCCGAGGTGGGTCATTTACCCTGAGCTCACAGGTTCAAGACCAGCCTCAGAAAGAGTGAGATCCTGTCTTCAAAGTAGCCGAGCATTGTGGAGGGCACCTGTAGTCCCAGCTACAATGGAGGCTGAGGCCAGAGGATCGCTTGAGCCCAAGAGGTTGAGGTTACTGTGAGCTTGTGGGCACTCAACCCAGGATGACAGAGTGAGAGTCAGTCTAAATAAATAAATAAATAAATAAATAAATAAATAAATAAATAAAATAAATAAAACAGTGTCTGAGATCAGGGGCAGTGGCTCAGGGTGGCTGAGGCAGGTGGATTGCCTGAGCTCAAGAGTCTGAGACCAGCCTAAGTAAGAATGAGACCCCCATCTCTAAAACTAGCAGAACATTGTGACGGGCACCTGTAGTCCCAGCTACTCCAGAGGCTCGAAATACAAGGGTCACTTGTGCCGAAGAGTTTGAGGTTGCCGTGAGCTATGCATGATGCCACAGCATTGCACTAAGGGTGGCAGAGTGAGACTCTGTCTCAGAGAAAAAGAACATCAGCGGGCAGAGATAGAGGACAGCTAAGGGGGAAGCAGAGCCCCTGGCAAGGCGCAGCCCATTCCAGGTGAACTGCAAGGTGCACTTGCTTATTCTGCGATGTTCTTTCTGTTTGAGTTAATCGGGCTGAGGCAAGGTTCAAACTCGCCACCCCTATTGTGCGGGTCCAGCGCGCTAACCATTGGCCTACAGCAGCCAGCTAGCACTTGCTGATTCTTCAAGGTCACTTGTGTGTCTTGGCTATCTGTCTATCTTCTTTTGAAAAGTTTCTGTTCATGTCGATACCCACTTTTTGCTTTTTTTGAGACAATCTTAAGCTGTCGCCCTGGGTAGAGTCCAGTGGCATCACAGCTCACAGCAAACTCAAAGTCTCGGGCTTAAGCGATTCTTTTGCCTCAGCCTTCCACATAGAAGGGACCATAGGCCCCTGCCACAACTGCTATTTTATTTTTGTTGCAGTTCCTATTGTTGTTTGAGCTGGCGCTGGGCCAGGTTTGAACCCACCAGCCTCGGTGCATGTGGCCGGCGTCCCACCTACTGAGTGACCTACTCAGTAGGTAGTGCTGCTATTTTTTTTTTTCTTAGAGTCTTACTAGGCTACCCTGGATAGAGTGTCATGGTATCACTGTAGCCCACTATAATCTTAAACTCTTGGGCTCAACTGATCCTCCAGCCTCAGCGTCCCGAGTAGTTGGGACTACCAGCAGGCACCGTGATCCCTGACTAGCTGTTCTATTTTTAGTAGAGACCAGGTCTCTCTCTTGCTCAGGCTGATCTGGAACTCCTGAGCTCAAGCAATCCACCTACCTCGGCTTGCCATACTAGCAAGATTCCAGGAGTCAGCCACTTGGGGACAGCACCTGTGGCTCAGTGGGTAGGGCGCCAGCCCCATTTAACGAGAGTGGCAGGTTCGAACCTGACCCTGTCCAAACTGCAAAAAAAAGATAGCTGGGCGTTGTAGTGGGTGCCTGTAGTCCCACCTACTCGGGAGGCTGAGGCAAGAGAATCGCCTAAGCCCAGGAGTTGGAGGTTGCTGTGAGCTGTGATGCCACAGCTCTTTACAGAGGGCGATAAAGTGAGACTCCGTCTCTTAAAAAAAAAAATCTTGGGTACTGGCCATCATTGGATGATCAACAGAATGGCTTTGGGCTTAGGCAAAACTCCGACCCTGAAGTCCTTCCCTACTGCCCTCCACTCACTGCTCATTGCCCAGAACTAACTTCTTCCCCTCTGTTCCAGGTGCCTCATGACCCCATTGGAGACTCTCTTAATAAACTTCTGCGCGCTTGTAGAATCGGACATGAGCCATCTATCTTGGTGCCCGACCCTCAGTCAACTAAAGCACCTGGTCTTGACTAATGTGAGATTGACCGATTTCAGCCCTGAGCCCCTTCGACTTCTGCTGGAGAGAGTCGCTGCCACTCTGCAGACCCTGGACCTGGATGACTGTGGGATCTCAGATGCCCAACTCAGGGTCTTCCTGCCCAGCCTGAGCCGCTGCTCCCAGCTCACGACGTTCAGCTTCTGCGGGAACCAGATCTTCATGCCAGCCCTAGAGGACCTGGTACGCCACACCGTGGGGCTGAGCAAGTTAAGCACAGGGCAGTACCCTGCGCCTCTGGAGAGCTACGATGCTTCGGGAACTTTCCACCAGGAAATACTTGCCCGATTTGTGGCTAAGCTAAGGCGGACACTAAGGGGTTTCCAGTCGAAGAACATCCTTTTTGGCATAGTCCCCTGCCTTGAATGTGGCAATAGAGCCTTCTATGACCTGGACCTCGTTCGGTACTGCTGTTGAATGACCGTCTAGTTTGGGCAAATGCACCACACTCTGTTGTGCACTTGGAAGCTGAAACCTAAGTTCAGTGCTCTCTCAACTTAAAGAGAGCACTGAACCCATCATTGGAGACCCCTGCCCAGTGGGACAGTGATGCAGCAGGTGGAAGGACCTGTGGGAAAGGCTGACCTCGGGAGCCATTGGGACCTGTGGGGACCTGTGTCCTACAGAGTCAGAAATAGGAATCAGAATTTCTAGAACAGGATTCAGGCGTGAGAGGTATATGAGGGAGTCACCTCTGCAGGAATGGATGTAAAGATATGGGGCAGGTCAGGGAGGCTCACACCTGTAATCCTAGCACTTTGAGAAGCAGAGGCAGGAGGATCACACAGTCAAGAGTTGACGCTGCAGTGAGCTATGATTACAGCACTGCAGCCCAGCCTGGGTGACACAGGGAGACCTTGCCTCTAAAAAAATTAAAATTCCCTGGGCGGTGCCTATGGTTCCATGAGTAGGGCACCAGGGTGGCGGGTTCAAACTCAGCTCCGGCCAAACTGCAACAACAACAAAAAAGAAAATAGCTGGGGGTTGTGGTGGGCACCTGTAGTCCCAGCTACTCAGGAGGCTGAGGCAAGAGGATCACTTGAGCCTAGGAGTTTGAGGTTGCTGTGAGCTGTGACACCATAGCACTCTACTCAGATGAGAGTGAGACACTGGTTCAAACAAACAAAAAAAAGGAAATCCACCCTCTGTTGAGGTCATTTTCTCCCTTCAGAATCAGACTGACCTCCTCGCAGATATCAGGGATTTTCCAAATTCAATATCTCTGATCTTGGTGTGAGTGGCTCTGCTGAAGTGTTTCCTCTTCAACCCATGATGCTTACAGAGTGTTTTCATTCTGAGTCAACTGCGTCAAGATTGGAGTCTACAGACTCTTGAGATTTCCAGTGCAGCGGGGATGAGACAGAAGACTGGAGGCAAAGCCAGTGTCCAGGAAATCAGGCTTCTGGATCCATCTAGAGACCCACGAGGAGCGCCCAGTGCTTGGCATCTGGTTACCAGGCAAGGGGGGCTTTGCTCAGTGGCTCACGGCCATTGCCCAGTTCCCAAGTTGCAGACCCTATCTGTCCACCTTCTGTGGATTAACTCACTAAACAGCCATAGAACAAAGCAAAGAGATGATACATGCCCAGAGAAGAAAGGAAGGAAAAGGAATGGATCCAAACGATCAAATTTCCACTTGATGTCCTGAGTTCCTGGCCTTGAACCTCACTAATGACAGACAGCTCAGTGCCTCTTCTTCACTATCAGAAATGGAAGGTACTTCAGGTTTATTTTATCTTATTTTATTTTATTTATTTATTTTTACAGCTTTTGGCCAGGGCCAGGCTTGAACCCGCCACCCCTGGTGTATGGGGATGGTGCCCTACTTCTTGAGCTACAGGCACCACCCAATTTTATCTTATTTTATTATTTTTTTGAGAGTCTCACTCAGTCACCCTGGGTAGAGTACCCCAGCATCATCGCTCACAACAACCTCAAACTTTTGGGCTGGAGGGATCTTCTTGCCTCAGCCTCCCCAGAAACTGGGACTACAGGCGCCTACCACAATGCCCAGCTAGTTTTTCTATTTTTCATAGAGACAGGGTCTTCCTCTTGCTCAGGCTGGTCTCAGACTCTTGAGCTCAGCCAGTTTACCCACCTTGGCCTCCCGGAGTGCTAGGATTACAGGTGTGAGGCACAACCCCCAGTCTTTAATTTAGGTTTTTAACATTTGTGTTCATTTTTACTAGCTGGCATGTAGTCGTTCATAAGATGAATGTTCTGTGGTTCAAGCCTTTGCCTGTTTATGCGAGTTTAGCCTCTGACGAGTTTTTGCTATTATCGAGCACGTGGTGATAGAAATCCTCTAATACACCAAAGTTTCTCTTTCTTTGAGTTCTTCACGTTTTCTCCTTGTATTTATTGTCATCTCTTCTGAATCATCAATTTCATTCTTCCTGATAGATCATTTTTATTGATTTAGGAACAGGCTCTCCACAATCTTCTACTTAAGAAAAAAAAGGAGTTAGGAAAGGAAAGGAAAAAAGTGCACGTTGCCAGGTAGCGTTCTTTAACTATCATTAGCTTGCTCTGCCTCACAGCAAAACTTTCTAATGAGTTTGCAACATTCCCTAAAGCTACACACTCATCTCATATTTGCTCACTGTAATTTCTACTGCAAACTATTCCAAACACACAGAAAAGTATACTGAGTAATAGGGTGGCGCCTCTGGCTCAGTGGGTAGGGCGCCGGCCCCTTATACCAAGGGTGGCAGGTTCAAACCCAACCCTGGCCAAATTGCATCAAAAAAATGCCAGACGTTGTGGTAGGCACCTGTGGTCCCAGCTACTCGGGAGGCTGAGGCAGGAGAATCGCCTAAGCCCAGGAGTTGGAGGTTGGTGTGAGCTGTGTGACGCCACGGCACTCTACCATTGGCGATAAAGTGAGACTCTGTCTCTCCAAAAAAAAAAAGCATACTGAGTAATATAAAAAATAGATCCTAGCACCATGTTTTACACTTATTATCGTATAAGCATTTTTCCATATTTGTTTCAGTTTTTTTTTACACCTATTACAATATTATAATGTCGATGAATTGGCTAGGCAAGGTGACTCACTCCTGTAATCCTAGCACTCTGGGAGGCCAAGGTAGGAGGAACACTTGAGTTTAGGAGTTTGAAAAATAGAAAAACAATTAGCCCAGCATTATGGTGGGCTAGCCTATAATCCTAGCTATTCCGGAGGCTGAGGCAGGAGGATCTTGTGAACCTGGGAGTTTGAGGTTGCTGTGAGCTAGGCTGATGCTGCCATGGCACTCTAGCCTGGGCAAGAGTGTGATTCTGTTCCCTCCTACCAAAAAAAAATCCATGAATATAGATTCATCTACTTAGGCAACCTCCCCTATTGCTTAAAATTGCTCCCCTGGGCTAATTTTTTTTTCTATTTTTCAAACTCCTAAACTCAAGTCCTGTCCATTCCTGGCTAGAGGTAACCACTTGGTTAATTTTTCCTTATTATTACCATGCATGTTGTCATTATATTATTCACAGAAATGCCCCATGTGTCTACCGTGTGTCCACATTGTACAATAATAAATAACATTATTTTGAATGTTGACAAAATTTACAAAAATGTCACGCTTTATTGATCCTTCTCCAGTGTACTTTTTTGGTGGCCCAAATTTTATTTCTGAGATTTACCTATATCTATTCATACATTTTTTTTTTGTTTTGGGGGGTTTTTTTGAGACAGAGTGTCACTTTGTTGCCCTTAGCAGAGTGCTGTAGCGTCACAGCTCACAGCAACCTGAAAGTCTTGGGCTCAAGAGATTCTGTTGCCTAAGTTTTTCTATTTTTAGTAGAGATAGGGTCTTGCTCTTGCTGAGGCTGGTTTCAAACTCATAAGCTCAAGCAATCCACCTACCTCGGCCTCCCAGAGCACTAGGATTACAGGTATGAGCCACCGCACCAGCTGATTTTTTTTTTCTTTTTGAGATAGTCTCACTTTGTCGCCCCGGGTAGAGTGCCATGGTGTTATAGTTCACAGCAACCTCAAACTCTTGTTCTCAAGCAATTCTCTTGCCTCAGCCTCCCAAGTAGCTGGAACTACAGGCACCTGCCACAACGCCCAGCTATTTTTTGGCTGTAGTTGGCATTGTTGTTTGGCAGGCCCAGGCTGAATTCGAACCTGCCAGCTCCAGTGTATGTGGCTGGGGCCGTAGGTGCTGAGCTACAGGTGCCAAGCCCCTAGCTATTTTTAGAGGCGGGGTTTTTCTCTTGCTCAGGCTGGTCTCCAACCTGTGAGCTCAGGCAATCCACCTGCCTCTGCCGCCCAGAGTGCTAGGATTATAGGCATGAGCCACTGTGCCCAGCCAATTTTTTTTAATGAATTATAGTTGATAGGAAACTACACACATTTAAAACATAGCTTGATGAGTTCAGACACCTGACCACCCATGAAACCATCACCACCACCAAGACACAGCACATTTCCATCAGCCCAAAAGACCCCTGTGTTCTTGACAGTCCGTTGCCCTAGCTCCAGCTCCTCATAATGACTGGTCTGGTTAGACCATTTATAGCAGTTCTCAACTTGTGGGTCTCGAGCCACAGGAACTGTATTAAAGGGTTGCGGCATTTAGGAAGGTTGAGAACCACTGTGCTAGAATGTCATAAAAATGAGATCGTACAGTATGTCGTCTGTTGAGTAGGTTCTCTTTGACTCATCATAAAACGGTCATATCCCACATAGAGACTTTTTAGTGAACAACCTACCACATACGTAACAGGGGTAATCCTAGTAAGCTAAGAGTCATTTATTATTGAAGAAAAAATGTATAAATTTAGTGTAGCACCGTGTTTATATAAAAGCTACAGCAGTATATAGTAATGTGCGGGGCATTCACATTCACTCCTCACCCAGAGCAACTTTCTGGTTTTACCTTGATATAAATGGGGTCCACGTGCACCCTTCCAGGCTGCTTCCGTGGCAGCAGCAGCCTAGCCTACCATCACCTGGTAGCCCATGCCTCGGGATTGACTTAATCAAGAACATTAGTGGGGCCGGGTGCAGTGGCTCCTGCCTATGATCCCAGCACTCTGGGAGGCTGAGGTGGATGGTTTGCCAGAGCTCAGGAGTTTGAGACCAGCCTGAGCAATAGCAAAACCCTGTCTCTAAAAATAGCCGGGCATTGTGGTGGGCATCTGTAGTCCCAGTTATTAGGGAGGCTGAGGCAAGAGAATCATTTGAGCCCAAGAGTTTGTGGTTGTTGTGAGCTATGACACCACTCTACCAAGGGTGACAAAGTAAGACTCTATCTCAAAAAAAAAAAAAAAAGAACATTAGTAGGCAGAGGTGGAGAACAGCCAAGGGGGCAGCAGACCCACTCAGCCTGTTCTAGATGAACTGCAACTTGCACTTGCTTATTCTGCGTTTTCTTTCTCTTTTTTGTTAATTAGGATAAGGCAAGGTATGAACTCATCACCCCCGGTGTGCAGGGCCAGTATGCTAACCACTGGGCGACAGCATCCAGCTAGCACTTGTTTATTCTGAAAGGTCATTTGTGTTTCTTGAGCATCTGTCTATCTTCTTTTCTTTTGCACACTTTTTTTTTTTAAATTTTACTCTCCTCTCACCCTTTGCACAGTTTTTTTTTTTTTTTTACAGTTTTGACCAGGGCTGGGCTTGAACCCACCACCCCCGGTATATGGGGCCAGCACCTTATTCCTTGAGCCACAGGCGCCACCCATACTTTTTTTTTTTTTTTAAACAGAGTCTCACTCTGTCCTCCCGGGTAGAGTGCTATGGCGTCATCATAGCTCACAGCAGCCTTAAATTCTTGGGTCAAGTGATCCTTAGCCTCTTGAGTAGCTGGGACCACAGACAGGAGCTGTGATGCCCGGCTAGTTTTTCTATTTTTAGTAGAGATAGGGTCTCACTCTTGCTCAGGTTGGTCTGGAACTCCTGAGCTCAAGCAATCTACCAGCCTCAGCCTCCCTGAGTGCTGGGATCACAGGTGTGAGCCACCTTGTCTGGCCTCTTTTGCCCACTTTTAAATGGGATTTTTTTTTTTTTCTTACTGATTTGTTTGGGTTCTTTGTAGATTTGGGATATTAGTCATTTATTGGATGTATAATATGCAAATATTTTCCCCCATTCTGTAGGTCATGTATTTGGAGCCAGGCTCAGCTTGACCCTTCCCCCACCAGGAGCTCTGAAACATAAATCCTAGCACACAGTTGGCTACCTTTTCCCCTGCCTTGTTAGTAAGTCACGGGGAATGCCTGGGGTGAGGATGCATAACCTCCCTGATGAGAAGGTTCCACTTCTGCTAAGGATGAGTCTGTAGCAGAAGGGGGAGCTGGACACATTAGCAATCCATGCCCACAGCTCGGATGTGCCCAGGACTGAGGATCTGGACGGGACACAAACAGTCCACTACACCTGATCAAACCCGTTTCTGGCTGAGGTTCTGAGGGCACTACTGTGTGACGGGGGAGTGAATAGCAGGTTCTCAGGACAAAGGACTGAGAACAATAACGCCAACAGTTAGTGTTGCTCTAGGATTTAGGGCCTGGGCACCCAGCCCTTTGGAAAAAGCTGTGAAGTGCAAAAGGGAAATAGAGTTGTAAGAAGACACTTTATGTAGGATAATATTTAAAAATAAATATCCTACATCAAGCACACGAAGTAAATTCAGTGTGAGTTCAAAATGACTTACTTTTCTTCCAGAGGCTTAAGAAATCTGGGCTGCTCACAGAGATAGGCTTTTTTGGAAACTTCCTTAGGCCTTTTCTCCGAGGCAGTACACCCCGTTAAGCCTGAGATCCAAGGGCGTGCAGCCCTTCCTCAGAGATACGGGCCAGAGGGTTGACATATGTTAACAACATATTGTCAGAGGTCTATAGATATTCTGCCCTGAAG